>JAHWFP010074705.1:363-31048 GCA_023313725.1 Lithobius niger
TGCTTGAAATAAACACTAGCGTTCAATTTGCGAAACTCGACCACACGCATGTAAAACATATGTTGTAACGGAAACGTTTAAATTAAAACAGCAGTGTTTTTTTTTTACAATGCATACGTTTTATAACTTTTTTTTTTTTTAAAGCTTATGATTTTTGCGTGTTGTAAAATAAATACTCCCGTTTTAACATAAAAACACGGTTGTTTTTATTTTCAACACTTACGTCGCTACAGATCCTGACAGATCCGTCGCCTGACGTCAGCAACACTATAGATACACTAATTTTTAGAAAGTTATCTTTGGTTTACGCTATAACTCTCATGTGTTTTTCAACTTTAAAAAAACTCGAAAAACGTCTTCCATGTGCATCTAAAATATATCACGGATGCTACCGGTGGTCGTTCGTTTTTCACATTTTTTCTCTTCAAGAATTTGCATTTTTTTTTCACACTTTTTCGCACTCAAATTTTAGACATTTTCAAATTTACACACTTTTTTCCCCACACATTTTTCACACGTATTTTGAACTTTACACCAAATATAATTCAAAACAGTGGTACCCATCGACTCATTGGCTGTGTCCTTCTCTCCCACTCCCCCCACTCCGATGGAAAAAAATGTACTCCGTTATGCACTGAAACTTTACGAATAGGTTAGCCACAAATATCAACCTTGAAACGTCTTGCGCGCAACGACTTTCGGGAGCGCGGGCACGTTGCATTTTGGGTAGCTCCTCGAATAAAAGGACAGCTACATTTCCGCAGTACACGTCACACCGCCATCTACCGATAAAACCAATAACCTGGCTCTGTGACCGACGGAGGTAAATAAACTCCTCAAACTGAATTTTACTTTCTTTCAACCGTAACGGCGCTAAATTTATTTATCATTTGTTGCAAGATTTAATTTTTTTAAAATCAGAAAATGTTCTCTATTTAACTTTCGAGATCGCAAATAGGGCCTGATAGTCCCAAACCGAAGCCAAAGAAGAAAATAAAACTTTTATTCATTTCGGTTTTTCACTACATGTGCGGGTTCTCCTCGATAATCACCTTTACTTAACATCCTTACGTTTAGTTCAAAGAATGAAAACATACGTTATCACATGAATGTTTTAGTTTTCTTAAACTATATCCAAGTTTACTTTGATTTTTACTGTGACCCCGAAATGCGTAAAAACCCCAAGAGTATATCCGGATTTAAAAAAAAAACAAAAAAACTTTCTTGTGTCCATGTGACCACCGTTTGTTTTTATAATACTTACAATGAAAGCGACCAATACAACGACAAATGTCAGAACGTTTTTCTTACCTGCAAAGAAAAAGAAAACAAACATAAAGTTAATAGTTATTCGGTTTAATTAATATAATAATAACAGTTTGTCACAATAACAACAGGCATGGGAAGTACCCTAGGATCACTCACTAACAGCCAGCCCAATTTTTTAAAAAAGAAGACGATATCACATAAAGATATAGATTTGACCGAGGGAAGGTTAGGGGGATGAGGTATGGGGATACGAGTGCCTTACCACCAAGGTTAGACCTGTCACGTTATAGGTTGTCCTACACGTAAAACCCTTAACTCGCTGAAACGGCCGCTTGTATCAAACAGTTCAGGAGCACGAGGCTACTAATTCTTAACAAACTAGGTGCACGAGAAACACGCAACCGCATTACCAGCTAATGAAAAATTGTGAAACTATTTCCAGCCGAACGAAACAATCAGTAACAAACGACAACAAACGAGGAAACAAGTAGGTGTTCATAGTACCTGAATGCAACAATGCACTGAAAGAAATTTCATTCCCGTTAGGAAATAATCTTCCAATTTGTTTATTTTCAAAGCAACTCCAAGCTGCATTGCATCTATTTATGCTAACTGAGAGAAGAGCAACTGAAGGGAGATGCGCCGACTGATTGAGCGAAGCAAACGAAAATCAGCGTTGGTTAGCCAGCCTGCACAAAAATACGATTGAAGAAATTTAGTTTGGTGAACCACGGACATACACATAAGCGATCAAACGGCACTACAGTTGCAAACAGTGCATCCAACACCATCCAGGCTTGTAGCTTACTCTGCTAATAATTATTCATGAAAGCCTAATTATTCTGTAAACTAGTGGTCGCCCAGTTTTTCAATTTTAGGTACACGAGACTATAGCTGCTTAACATTTTAGGTGCAGGAGACTATTGCTACTTAACAATTTAGGTGCACGAGACTACTGCTACTTAACAATTTAGGTGCACAAGACTATTGTTACTTAACAATTTAGGTGCACAAGACTATTGCTGCTTAACAATTTAGGTGCACGAGACTATTGCTACTTAACAATTTAGGTACACGAGACTATTACTAGGCTACTTAACAATTTAGGTGCACGAGATTATTACTACTTAACAATTTAGGTGCACGAGACTATTACTACTTAACAATTTAGGTGCACGAGACATTACTACTTTACAATTTAGGTGCACGAGACTATTGCTGCTTAACAATTAAAGGTGCACGAGACTATTGCTATGTAACAATTTAGGTACAGGAGATAACTGCTGCTTAATAATTTAGGTGCACGAGACTATTGCTACTTAACATTTTAGGCACTGGAGATAATTGCTACTTAACAATTTAGGTGCACGAGAATATTGCTACTTAACAATTTAGGTGCACGAGACTATTGCTGCTAAAACAATTAAAGGTGCACTACACTATTGCTACTTAACAATTTAGGTGCACGAGACTATTGCTACTTAACAATTTAGGTGCACGAGACTATTGCTACTTAACAATTTAGGTGCACGAGACTCTATTGCTACTTAACAATTTAGGTGCACGAGACTATTGCTGCTTAACAATTAAAGGTGCACGAGACTATTGCTACTTAACAATTTAGGACTACGAAACTATTACTACTTAACAATTTAGGTACAAGAGATAACTGCTACTTAACAATTTAGGTGCACGAGACTTTTGCTACTTAACAGTTTAGGTGCACAATACTTGCTACTTAACGATTTAGGTGCACGAGAAATATACAATGGCATTATCTTTTTTTTTAATCCCAGCTTCATTGTGTACATTTACGCTAAACAATGGCGGAGCTACTGAAGGGAGATGCACTGACTGAGTGAGCAAAGCGAACGATCGTCAACGTATGTCAGCCGTTTGAGCAGTAATGTGACTGAAGAAACTTAGTGTAGTGAAGAATGGACATACAAATGAGAGGCCAAACCGTACCAATGTTTCAAACAGTGCATCCAGAAGCACCAGAACCAGTTTTTCTCGTATGCTTAGTGAAAGGGAAGGTCATCGCAGATGTCACGTCAAGTGGTAGTAACAACACTGTTTTATAAGTCGTACTGTTGCCAACAGTCAAGGATGTGGCGAGTTTGGATGGATGGTTTTGGAAGGTCAGTCTGTGAAGGACTGCAGCGCTCATGTGGGCCTACTTTTGAACTACAAAGCTAAATATTTCCTAGAAAACAGAAATGCTGTGCTGAATTGTGCCACAGGTGTATTTTAGGCCTGCCTTTGAGTGTATCGGGCGTATATTTGAGTGGTTCGGCCAATATTTGCGTGAATTAGGCCTATATTGAGTGAATTAGGCCTACGCTTACGCAAACTAGGCCTATATTTTAGTGAATTAGGCCTACATTTGATTGAGTTAAGCATAAATTTGAGTGAGTTAGGCCTAAACTTGGGTGCACTTGGCCTAGAATTTTCTTTGTCGAATACTTACTAAGCAAGGCGCCTAAGGCTAAACCATGCCAAGTAATTTTTTCTTGAAGCATGGAGTGATTTTTCTCTGGTGTAGGTGCGACTGGCTGAAGTAGTCCAGAAGTCTTCAAAACCTATTCAGCCAGTTCGCCAAAATTCTCCCAAACCTATTCAGTTACGTGAAACTGTAACCGATTTTGTAACTACTAGCGGCTGAATACAGCGAAATATGTCAGGCTGTACTTAAACGGGAATAACAGAGAAATAGATTTGAAAGACGTGGTAAGAGGACGTTAATTTTTTTGCATTACTCTCCGCTCCCCTCTTTGTCCACCGCCTTGCCTCGCTCGTCCATCAATATCACGGCGTAGTTCTCTTTTGATATGGAGATTCCATTTGCTCCAGGGGTTTTGGGTAGATTGAGAGGTTTTTCTTCTTCAAAGAGATGCTTCAGATGATAACCTGCAATGCATCCATATTTCATCATAGCACAAGTCTTCGCATACATATATATGTATATATGTATATCTGCTGTTGCCTAAAGCACGATCCTTCTATTCAGCCCGTGATCTGAATACGTCATCGAAAAATGCTTAGAAGCCAAGCAAACATGTAAATAATGCACTTTCCTCGTTTTTTAAACTTTTTTCCGTCAGCAGAATGATGTCATTCATCTGACAGATGCTCCTAAACGTGAATGCCAAGGCGGATAAAACATACCGAAACTTAAAAAGTTCTTCAGACGCACAGATTTTTTTTTTTTTTGAGTGAACTCGTCAAACTTCAGGACGTACACAATCCAATCTAGTACTCCTTCTTTGAAAAGAACAAATAACCAGGTAAACGAAGGGTTAAAGAAGCATTCTGCATTAAAGACTGGCCTTGTGAGAAAGACAGAAAAGACAACTTCCCAGACTGGGACTCGGCCCCCCCCCCCCCCCAGGGCTTCCCGCATACAGGGCTACCACCGAATGAAAACATGTGCGAATTTGGGATCTCCAGCATAAATGCGAAAAAATGTGACAAATTGCCCAAATTGGGAAAAAATTGTGAAATTTTGGATTTTTTGATTAATTTTTGACAAATTTTGATAACTTGTTTGTTTTGATAACAAGATTTGACCAAAATGGAAACAGCCAATGCCATTTAGAAAAATTCAAAACAGTTGCAAGAAGCTGCAAAAAAAAAAAAAGTAACATTTCTAAGAAATCTGTTAATAGAAGTGAAGGATGTTTGGAAAGAAGGGAACTTCCTACACCAGGTACACCCGGCCTGCCTTATAACAGCCACGCCCTGATCGCCATTCGCGCATTTACCACCTCCAAGGTCAACTGAGATAGTACCTACGTTCCTCGCAGCGAAGAACGCAGCTCCTGTCTCAGTTGGCATTGTGCATAATAGCTGAACCAGCATGAACGCATTAATTGTATCGTCACAAACCGGAATGATTCTCGTATTTGAACATCACAATTTATAGTTTTCTAGGCTAGTGTCTTATAATTTTGCTTCGGTGATCTATCGGAATAATTAATTTTAACTTTTACCGCATTAGTCTTTTAGATTTTTGATCTCATGGTAATTAGTAGCAAATTGGTACATGCACACACACAGATGTTTACTGTAAGCGCGTAAAGGATCATATACGCGCGTCCTGTAGTAAATATAGTTAACAATCATTCAACAGAATATCCCCTAGACGCTACATTTTAATACGGATTTTTACCACAGGATTGACTAACGGTAAGTAAATATACCTTTAGGGACTTGATGTTGTGGATCGAGAAAAATGGCGCTGGGATGAATGTCCTTTTAACGTAATTTTCTAAACAAATGTTGGGTTCCAGAGAGGCAACCTTCCAAGTCCGACCGTGATCAACTCATCCTTGCCCGTCTACCCATTAAGTTCTACTAATATTACAATTTACTAAAGCGCTTGTCCACTAGGAAAGTCCTGTGTGAACAATCACCTTACAAAAATTTCTTGTACACAGTGAGGATGGAACTAACGGGGTCGGGTCTTTTATTCTGCGACAAGAGATTGAAAACAACGGAGGATGCACAATGCCTAAAGATTAAAATTAACTTAACCAAATTAAGCCAAATTGCTTTTAATTTCTTTCACTAAGTTCTAATTTTGCCATTTAATAGCCGATTAAACAACCACATAAGCCGAATTCTTATTGCTCTGTATGCATAGCATATAATAACCAAAGCTGTTATTAATAACAACCGTCCATGCACGACCTATGGCCAACGCTTGCTCCTTCTGGTGACGGAAAAGAATAAGCAACGTACGCAACTCAAGTTCAGCTGAGATAGGGTCTGCATTCTTCACAGGAGCTCGACACTGCATGCGAGACTCACACGCTCATTGTTGCTAAGGAAGTTGACTATAGGTTGACTATAGGTTGACCATAGGGCCTTAGGGCTTCGGGCAGATGACCAGGAGTGGTTAACGCTCGTTAAATCCTTTGACCCTTTGACTATAGGTTTTGAGCAAGCTCAACTCTCACACACTCCTTACTACGTAGCCAGAGGACTAACACATAGCAACACATATTAGGCATCTGCCAACAAGCCTTACATCTGTACCGACCCTCATCAGCTCCAAAGTTTCAACTTGCAGGTTGAAACTCCAAACACCAACTGAGGAAGCCTCGTCCAGCCTCCACTTTTATAGCCGCTGGAGCTGAGGATTCTCACCAAGGATTTGTGTCACGTGACTGGCAGACTGCAGCCATCCGGGTCCTGCTGGTTGAACAGTTGAGCTCGCTTGTTCACCGGCTGTTGGCGCACGGCCAATTCCCGTGTTTAGACGGCAATTGGATGTGCGTGCAGCAGCTCGCATAATGGCAGGATACACCGTGAAGTGTTAGCTTAGTGTTGTGTCTTACTACACATGAACAGCCGTTCAATCTCCCCTCACCTAAAATTTTGCTTAGGCAAAGAGTGACTGATATCCCTTTATATGACACTATTTATCACCCAGACTGAAATAAATTTTGTAAACTTACTTTCAGATTCAGGCATTTATTTTTTTAAACACATAAGAAAACAGTTTTAAAGTTCACAGAGTTTCACGACCTAAATTTTTGAATTCATCAAACACTCAACATTCATCGTCACCCTTAAGGTGGCGCTGGTACTACAAGCAGAGTTAACGATCAAATATCACATATTTAACAATCTTCTTAACAAAATTAATTGTCCTTGAATCTTCTTTTAAAGTTCATAATTTTCACATTTTTAGCTTTTTTTTTCCAATGTGAAGTTCACTTAGCAGCACATATTTGACAGAAAAAAATGTTACTACCAGCAGGGACGTAGCTACTGGAGGGAGGGGGAAGCAACCGTCATTGAAGGCCCATAGTTGACAAAGTCGAGTTGGACATTTGGCAAACTCGGCTAAATTTTCGCTACAAATTCTCGTTTCCATGAATCTGGTTAATTATCATCATCATTCGGGCAGTCTGAAAGTAAAGTTTTAAGATTCGTTTTTTTTTCTTCTTTAGTTTGGGCAGCTGCGTGCGAGTAACTTAAAGGCTTTCCCTGATCGTTAATGGTGACTTTCCTGCTCTCCTGACTCGACGAGACTAGTAAGACAAGTACATGTTGTTGCGAGTTTAATTTCAGATTTCAACGTTGAAATTGTACCACCCCAGCAAGGTAACGCCGACGACGTCATTTGTGAAATCTGCCAAGCTCAAGATCCACATGACGTCAAATTGTAATGACCCATGGTCACTTCAAAATAATTAATATTCGTTGTTAGTTGAAATGGTGCTATTATACTAATTGTTGTAATTAGTACTCCCCGCATCGAAAGGTAATTTTGGCCATTTTAATTAGAAAGTTTCCCTTTTTGTCCCGTTTCCCCAAATCTAACATCAAACCGGACCAACCCTGTTGCTAGTTTAGTACTGCAACCCCGTAGCAATTTTGCCTTGCTGTGAAAACTTGAATTAACCCGAAATTTACCAATCCATCTCGTCCCGAGTAAGCCTCACGCCGTTTAGTATTCCATTTTAGGCCCTAAGCCAGGGTTAGTGTCGCCCGAGAATGTCAGGCGAGCCAGAGCATACTATCGCTCATGTTTTACAATTAAAGCATAACCAAAACTGAACCACGACTACTAGCCATTTTCCACCAATTTACGTTAATTTGGAATTCCCTCAACCCCTTGATAAGCACCACGACACGTTTTCAAGCAAATCCCTTAACTGTGGGGTTGGCACTTGGGGGAGCTGTCACGCGTACTAAAAACCCCTACAATGTGAGCTAAGAACCTGGCCGTACCGAGTGTGAAACAAAGACGAACTTCAGGAAAAGTTTAGCAGTTGGCAAAATTGAAAATTTATTTAGCCGCTTTCTTTGCTATTCTGTTCTTCTGCTAGCCCATCACCACCATGACTAATAGACAACATAGATAATGCGGAAAACAAACAAAATATGCCCAAAACTGTCCTCGCCGAGTTTTCGTCGTTTGAGGTTGTGGTAACAAATAACTTCTCGACAATCGTACACAGTTGGCAAAACTAATTTGAGTTGGCTATTTCATTTGCTCCTCATCATTTGAGAGATGCCCGGAACGGGGGAGGGGTCAGTAAGAAGCAAGTCCTACCTGGTATTTTATGGGGCAGTGGAAAAGTACTGATACATTTATTTACTAAAAGACAGCTTGTATTGGTACCGGTATTAAGACATATTTGGTATTTTGCGGGGAGTCAATCCTCACTTGACCCCTATCATAGCCATAATTTAAAACGCATCTTAGGTAAAGCAGAAACGTCAGCCAATATGCATTAAATAAAATTAATGACTTTTACCCAGCTTTTGCCATCTGTAATCACCCTATCAAGTATTCTCAAAAAAATCACACACAGTTGCCTATTAGATTCGCTAAATCGTATCCTAACCCATCAATGCCATGAGTATTGTTAAAGCAAATCCGTACTTCATGAAAGTTGGGTATACTTGGCAAAAACCGGGTTGAAAACAATTGAGCTGGCCGTTTGATTTGCAATTAGCCCTTGTTTCTGTTAACCTCCCCACTACGATTGGAAGCTCATTTTGTGTTAATGCAGAAACAACTACATTTTTCCAAGGCATACTTTTTAAGAATTTAAACAAATGTCCAAGGTCCAAAATTTGACGATAATTGTTCATAAGCTCCCGGATTAAAACCAAAAGTGACCCTAAGGTTCCGAAAATTAGGGCAAAAATGTCCCTAAGGTCCCCTGAATCACAACTAGGAGGTGCGACGAAAGAAAAACGATAGTGGACGAAATGGTAAGAATGAAACGACCATCCAAGATGGCTGCTAGAGAACAGAAAATGCTAAGCTCTCCTAGCAAGCTCTTTTAACCAAGGCCCGCTGAGATAGTAGCTGTGCTCCACTCCACACAGCAGGAAGAGTGCTCACACTTGGGTTGCCATGCTGGCTAGATTCAAACAACTTTAAACATTGTCTTCGTTTTAAACTTTTAAACTTTGTAATTTAAATTTTTTTTCTTTTTTAACTTTAACGTCGGATGGCAGTTAGCGACCACCAGGTCCTTGCCATTCCGGTTGCGTTTGCAACAAACTATTTTATTTATATATTTATAAACTTAATTATTTTACTTTTTTTAATGTGACAATGGGGGGGGGGCTTTACTGGGCTCTCACCGTATGTGACAAAAACTGCATATTCCTTCCTATGATGAAGGAGGCTTCCACTGGGCTCTTGCCTGGTGTGGCAAAAACTGATTTTGTTTTATGAAGGGGAGGAGAGATGGGTGTGCGGTGGCCTCTAATGAGCCTTTGCCTTGTGTTGGAAAACTGGCATTTCTTGTTTTTTTTTTTTTTTATGAATTGGTCTCTCGCCTAGTGTGGCCAAAACTGCATTTTTTTATACGAAGGGGCCCCCTCCGCTGGGCTCCTTCATCTGGGCCCCTATTTTGAAGTTATGCCTCTGCATTAGTGAATGACAAGTGGCTCACGATAAAAAAAAAAATCCTAACAATATGCCACAATGTTTTTGTAGCCTACAAGCTTAAGTTTTTTTTTTTTATATCTTTTGGAATACAGCTGCACTCGGAGTCAAATCACACAATTTACAGAAAGAGGACTCAAACTGCAGTTGCAGTTGTGGAGACCACACGTTAGCTAAACTCAGTTACACTAATGTTAACTCCATACCAAGTATTAACCAACTAGTAACTATAGGAGTGTGCCATACATTGTACTACTGAATACTGATATCTACGGATTACCATAGACAGGTGACACGTTGGTCACCTGACCCCCTGACCTGACCTGACCTGACGTGTAATTTACTATTTAAAGCCATGTAGATATTAAAACATGTCCACACCATTGTTTGCTACGACTGTGTTTAGTCTCGTTACTCAGCTGGGGGGTATCCACGTTTGTCTACACCAAAAACATGACACTAGCACTGTATTGACGAGAGTTCAGTGGTAGTGAATGGTAAAGAAAGATGTTATTGCTTAGCTAGTAAAAATGACGCTGGTTACTTGGTTCCATTGGGTTTATTACGGTGGAGGTTGCAATATTACGCTCGCCCGACTTACACGCGAAGTAATCCTTGCGGTTTTACACAGGATGTTTACGGGACTTTAAAGATAGGGAAAAAGCAGGAAAGTATTGGTGTTAAATAATAGATGAACTTACATAATGTTGCAGAAAAATTTTGGTACGAGGATCGAAATATTGGGTAGACAAAAAGGCGAATAAATAGTGACGATTTCACTCCTAGGTGTTACAGTTAGGGTGAATTGGAATGGAATGAACTAATACAAGTGGTAACCATGCATGACACCATGACTACAATGTGCACGTCATGCATGCATGCGCACATTGGCCTATAATAATAGTCTGGACTAGACTCGCACTTCTTGGGAGCTCCTCTGTAAGGACATCCGCCACGGTCCCAGCAACGGTCTACCACTCCATACCTGCGCCGAGCTGGGGCCGATGACCTTAGTCTTCAATCAATGTGGCGTCCGCCGGATCTACCCACAAACGTCCGGCGCATCAGCACAGGATGGTGGCATCTCAAACGCCAGCAACGGCTGCCGATACAGCACTGGCAGTGAACTAGTTGCAGATTTCAAATGCCAGCAGATGCTAGCCACCGTAGACCCGCCGACCTTTCCCTCCGACGAAATGCCACTCGCTAAGGCCCTTATTACCAGCGTACTGGAAGTTGTAAAATAATGCTTCACACATTCTGTTTCGCTTCACCGTGCAACCCCTAGCTGCCTCTTACCAGCACTGACTCTCCTGCGTTCTAATGTGAAGAGTTTGTAAATATCCACCATCTTAAGCTCTTCCCGAAAATCACAATTTTCGAAACGAGCTCAAGGCACCAGAGAGAAAAGCTTCTCCTTGCTACCTTTCATTACGTAAAAGAATACTATTGTTATTTACTAAAAGCGCTTGTGCACCAGGTAACGCCTGCGTGAACTAGCACCCTTTCAAAAATTGTCATTCTGGAGAAAAAATCGATGATGCGGAGTCAGAGCTTTTAATCTAAAACAAGACCTTAAAAACCACGTAGGACACCCGCTACCTAAATAATTAAAATTAGGTCAAACGAAATAAGCCTAATTTCTTGTAATTCTTTCACTAATTCTTAATTTTGCCATTTAATAGCCGATTAAACAAGCACGTATACCGAATTTTTATTGCTGTGTAGGGCAATAAAGCTGTCACAACTACCACGCGACCACGAGGCGTTGACTAAGAGGAAATCGTGCTGCTAACGCTCGCAGGATCCCTTTGATGGAAAAGAAACGGCGTGAGGAGCGCGGGGCCCCTCATACCAAAACTACCTGGATGTAAAGGCTTAACGTTAGAAATTCGACGCGTCGTCCAGTTAGCCACCGATTCTGCCACCAGTCGCGCTACTTACACCCCAAAAATGAACTGCTCTAACATGCGGACTGAACTGTGAAAGGTACGTGTGACACGCGATACGCGGATTTTAAACTTAAAACACTGCATTGACACCAAATAATTAAAATTTAACAAAAATGGCTTCATGCTACGTACCTATTTATTCACTCGACGACAAAACAAAGCCTCCGGAGGTTTAATTTCATGAATTTCAAGCAGAAGAGCAACCAAGGTACGTGTGTATTGTACTGTATGATACGCTACGGCGTTTTCAATTCTCATTAAAAATGAGTTAAACGATCCTTTGACGTAGCAGTAAATCATCCGAAGACTTCAAGAATAGTCGCCTTTACCGTAAAATAATGTTCGTTTAGCGCTGCAACATCGGTAAATCTAATAATGAGAAGATATCACGTTTTTGTGCATCTCGCATACACTAATCAATGCTACTACGATTGGGGTTGTTCGTTCTTCGTGCTTTCAGTTCAGCGCAACGCTTGGACGACGCGTCTAGCATTCTACGTGAAACCGAGCGTTACGTCTTTTAAAGGCACATAACTCCCTCCGGTATATTTTAACAGCTTCACTCGATACATTACCGGAAATAGTTTTATATAAACTGATTTACCTTTCATTTGCTGGTCTAAGGGTACGATGCAGATGTCAGTAGTGGCGCGTGAATGTTATTAGGCTTGTTTTAAACGGCTCGGTCCGAGTGGTATATAACTCCCGCCACATCGCTGGCAAGCCGCGGCCCTGGAGGAAGGATAATTAATCCTTCGCTCACGTTTGCGACTTGGTCGTACGATGCAGCGGCCTCGAAATTAGTATGACTAGTGTCATACAGCAATGCGCGCTGCGGTCGTTTGAACTATATTTTAGCGTAGGTGACGCAGAGTAAAGCACCCTGAACGGAGGGATTTATGTGCCTTTAAATATAGGTAGTCTTTGTCATACTCGAGTCAAACTATAGGCAAAGGCAGATAGCTGGTGCGTCGTGTGTACTGTCATAGTAATTTATTATGCTTACCGTTTCACACAAATGAAAGAAGACGAAGAAAAAACGTGTACTGAACAAACAAAATAAACAAATAAATAATATGTATTGCAAAACTCAATGTAATAAAATCGTTACGCGGTATTTCAGCAGAGTTGCGTGTTCTAGGACGATGGCTACGGGTTCTCACACCATAAAACGGGAATTTGTGCTTACATTCTAGCCTATTTATATTGACTCCGTTCAGTACTAATACAGTCACTTGCCTTGCAGGGATTCGACAACATTCTCTTTTTCGAGCTTTTTCGTGGTCATCGTGGCTGAGTTGTGAGAGAGCTCAGCCTGGTTGCTGGAGGTTTGCGGATCTGGTCGAACCCCTGGAAAAGGGATCTTGGCAAAGTCCCCGCCAGGACTGCTATGGGAACTATTCTGGCCCATTCTGGACAATCTTTCGTCCCCTACGATGATCGGAGGTTTCCCGGATCGAATCCCCGGGTTGGCACCTCCCTTTACCAGATACTTCTTCTTCTCTGAAAGTCTGGTAATGTTCAAAATTGAGCTGGTTCAGCCTTACAAGCATTAAATTGCTTCGGCTCACTTAAGGCTCAAAGAAATTAATTAAAAAAAATTATCATTGATGACTTCTTCTATTATTGATGACATGGATCCCAGGGTTCAGACGAATTTTGTCGTTTCCTTCTACTCCAAATTAACTCGGTATTTTCAAGTTTCCAGGTAGGGTTTACAGCAGTTTTTTTGTTTGTTCTTGTTTACATGTATTGTATTTCTGTGTTTGAACAGGACGGAAAGGAAAATAGGCTCGAAAAGGGTTAAGTAAATATGATGCAAACCAATTCGGATGCCACCTCTTCCCCCGAGAAAAGAAAAGCACTTTTGACGAATTTCGAAAAATTTCGAAGTCCCAAAATGTGACGATAAAATAATGTCCATGAGATCCTAATCAAGGACAAGAGTGACCCTACGGTTCCGAAATTGAATGCAAAAATATCCCTAAGGTTCCCTGAATCACTGAAGAAAAATGAAAATGGATCATGTCGATTTGAAATACGGAAGATTTTCTCCAATAATACCTCAATTAGTTGTTTTAGCCTAGTCGTTTTGGACAAAACTGACAAAAATATTTCACTATTTCTCACCTTTCAATAATCCATAAAAAAAAATATTTTTCTGCCTTTCTACTGCCTATGCTTGCATACAGCAGTTCATCTCCTTCATTATAGCCTAAAGGTCTAAAATATAGACTTGCACCAACTGCAATCTTCAATGGCCGGCTGTGGGCCTGTTTACATAATTTTAAAACGAGCTCGATTAATTTAATTTGCAAGTAAAATATCTAAAAAAAAAAAAAACATGATTTAGCCTAAATTAAGTTTTTACGAAACTTGCCATCCTGAAGAAGGAATCAGAAAAACCACCAAAATTTGCTTGACAATTTGTTGCCAATGTGATGACTGGAAGCCAGAAACAGGCACTAAAATAGCACAAAATGCTTCAGCTCCGGGTCCGAGACCCCGGTAGGAAAGCTTACAGCACTTACCCAGGCCCCCCCCCCCCACCCGTGTTTGCCGGATCCTATTAAAAGTACTTTTCTATTACCTTCGAAATATTCATTACCTGTAACTGCAGCATTCTTGCTTTCCAATGCTATTTCGCTACATAAAATCTAAATACAGACATCTCGCTAACCCCAGTATGCACAAGCGAACTCCTCCTGTATAAAGATCACAAGCCGAAAGAGGCAATTTTTCTTTCTCGAGCTGTCACGCTGTGAACATCGCTCACCGTGTTTTCCCTACCAAAGGAAGATTCATCGCTACAATGAGTAAAGTCAAGTCCGCCCTGAGAGTGACACTTTCGGCTGAGTCTTCGGCTGCTGACCCTGATGTTATCATCGAACCGCTGCCTGCCTTACCCGCCCCGTCGGGTACTTCGACTAAAGTCTTCTCAAGCAATCTTCGTCATCGGTATCCTCATGCGAAGGAGATCCTTCACCTGACGAAAGCCGCACTCCTCCTATGAAAGGACACTCTTCTCCTGGTCTTTCGGCTCCGCTTCCGTCGGTTTGGATGGAACTACCGTCAACATGGCGAACACTTGTGTGGTCCCTTGTTGGCAAGCCACCGGCACTGCAATCGTCTGATATACACTTCCTTCAAATGGAACTTCTCAAAGCTAAAGAATCTTACTCCAAATTGAAGCTTACAGCAAAGTCTCAGATATCAAGCAAGAAGCACAAGTGACCTCACACTGAGGTTCCTTTGGGCCTTTCATCTTGTTCGTCTCGCCACCCCCATAGCCGCTCTTCAAGGCCCGCAGTGGCAGCCAACCAACCTTTATCGAAAGAAGAGATTCGACAAAATCATCGCTACAGCGAGATGGACAATTTCAATCCCCGGTCTCCCCCTCTTAAAACGGCAGGAAAACCCTACACACAGGAACGGATCGATACATTTCACGGCCATTCTCTTTCTCCTCACCGTCGCCGGAGTTCTCTCACCTCCGTCCCGGTATAAAGACACCGTAGCTCACCATCGGCTTCCGAAAGTCGCTCCTGGTTGTCTAATCTTCATTCCATCCATAGCCCGAAATGCCCTTTCACCATCTTGATGCACAGAGATCCGAACGCTCCTTTCGGTCCAGACATGAAAGCTGCCACATCCACAGTAATGAAAGCAACTACGACAGTCCACCAGGATTCGCCATACTCCAGGCCAAAAGACTTTCGACAAGGGGAAAAAAGGAAACGAACCCTTAGTCCATCGCCCGCCTTTTGGGGATTATTTAAATTCAAACTCGTCAATTTGTAGATCTGAACTTGATGAACATTCAAGACACACACAATTCAACAAAAGATTATGCGACGCTGAGCATCTTGGATTCCCTTTTCAGGTCTTTTGTAGACAGTAGAAGAGATTGTACCTGACTGCTTCTTGTATAAAACATCGCAAGCTGACATGGCAGTAGAATTGGATAAAGACCTCGGCCCCCCCCCCCCCCTCAATGAGACCTGGTCGGCAAAATTGGTTTTTCAAACCCCTCGACGTTTTGACACTTAACGCCCATCGGAATTTTTTATGGCAGAAGCAAAACTGACTTTTGGAACAGCTCTACAAATCCTGAAGAAGTTGAAATTCCTACTTCTGCTTTATAGGACAGTGACAAAATTTTATATCTGGCTACGGGCTGCGTCTCAAGCCGATATTATTAACATGGCAGCAAATGCCTTCGGTGAGAAACTTTCTCTGGAAACCAGTCATCTTGAAGCCAAACAACGACTTACGTTTTTAACTGGTGAAGGTTTCAAGAAGGCATGCTTTGCGACCTTCCACTCGATGAACTGGCTTACGAAGGCATTTTTCAACTAGACTCTTTTCCTGCCGGATGTAGCCCTAAATTCTGCAATGAACTTGAACGACTCCACGAAGTAGGAGTTACGTAACCAACCGATTCATGAATCCGACTCCCTCTTCAGAGGCCTGATTCCAAAACTAGTTCTGCACCTTGACATCGTTCGCAAGCCAAAAAGGCCCCAATCCAAAACATTCCAAGCCATACAACAAGCAACAGAAGCCCTTTCAGAAGCAAGGCAACAGGGACTACTGGAATAAGCAATGCAACTATCCAAACAACGAGGAGTCCTACTCAAATTGCAACATGAACGATCAGTCCTTTCGTGGGAGACCATCGAACCTTGGAAGAGACGAGGCAATAACAATCGTAGTAGCACCCCTGACCCACATAATCAGATAGAAGACATGACAAGTAATTCCAGATCTTTTCTGAAGAAGGGCTCTTATTCACTTACAACCCGATTTGTCTCATAGGGAAGATGGACTCCATTGCAAGCCTGGTCCCTTATGGAAGATGGACGACCAAACCTTTTCATCACAATCACGTCGAAACCTGGGGAATGTGTCTGCAACCCGGTGACACTACACATCTCCTCGACATTTCCTTCCTAACCGGCGCTCCTTGTTGTGATCGGACGTCATGGTTTTTTCACAGACGATACCCCTCCATGAGCCTCAGCCATACGTTCACCTGCTACAAATGCCTGACTTAGAAGGGTGCGGTGCACACATTTCTCATTACAAAGTCTATGGACAAGTGCAGACCAAGTTCACATAAACATCCTCGAGCTGGAAGCAGTTCTCAACGGCCTAAGTCACTTTCGAATCCACTGTCAGGGAAAGTCGTTGTAGTACAACTGGACAACACAATGGCGGTTGCTTATCTTCGAAAGGAAGGAGGGACAAAGTCCAGGAAACATCACGAAGTCACCTCCAAAATCTTCAGTCTTTGCATTCAACTGACAACAACAATTTTATCTCTGCACATTCAAGAAAGTCGGAACGTAATCACAGACTCCCTCTCCAGACGTCACAAACTTCCTTCAGGAGAAGGGACAATACAGACACCCATTTGAAAATATCTGTTCAACACGTGGGGAACTCCAATGGTCGACTTATTTGCCACTTCTTCAACCCAGTCCCGGACATTGAGGCATGGGCAGTAGATGCTATAGCACATCCTTGGACGAGCCTCTTTGACTACCTCTTCCCTCGTTTAAGTTACTGCCTGAGGTGCTCCTGAAGGTAGAGAAAACGCACGCTCTCTTCCTACTAATAGCTCCAGACCGGTCATCAGCAACTTGGTTACCTTAACTTCTGATAGACGACCCAAGAAGCCTACCAAAAATCCCGGACCTTCCGTCACAAAGAAAGGGAAGTCAGCTCCACCCAAAACAAACGCTCTGAACCTACACCAGTGGCTACACCATCGGAATCCTTAAGGAGACAGAAATTCTTCAGAACCAATCAGTCAGACAATCCACCAACAGATTTTACGACAACCACTGGAAAAAATTATTCCGTTGGTCTAACCTGTGGAAAGTAACTCCAATTGATCCCCCTCTATCCGACCACTTAGTTTTCTTCACTGTCCTTTTTGACGAGGGTCTTAACCGAGCCACGATACTGGTATAATGCTGTGTATTAAACTTCAAAGCAACCTGGAAAACCAAGTTTCTTAAAGACTTCCGGATCTCCACACTCATTAAATCCTTCGAAGTGAAAGACCCATAATGAGATTCTCCATCGTCTTCGAATCCTTGATGAAGGCACCCTACGAACCACTCCAGAACTGCAACCTCCATCGTTTCGCTAACAAAACAGTATTCTTACTAGTACTTGCCTCAAGCCTACGAAACTTCAAAGCCGCTTAGCTAACACCAAGAGATTGTTTTCACGCCAAGACTCAAAGACCTTCCATGCCGAACCAAACAATCACCAAATTTCAGCGTTTCACACAAAGTGAACGATTGTATCAATTTTGGGCCCCAAGCCCCCTACTAAACGTGAGGTAGCAAAGTCAAGACTTTGTTAGACTGTAATACCTTGTTTTGTAATGGTGGAAAACATAAATCTATAGTTTATCAAAAAAGTTATTGTTTCTGGGATTGCCTGGCACTGTTTTTAGTACCACCACTGAATTCAGCAACCCCAAAAACGTATAATTTGACACCAAACATGACCATATGGCCATAAGGCTTATTTTTCAATGTTTGGCAGCCATATTTACTCACATACGACAAATCGGCCATTTTTGTTTCTTATCATCACAAAAGACTAAAATTGCAGGGTCTGCACCTGCTTCATTTTAGTTTTTATTGCCTAACCGAAAATATTACCTTATTTACCCTAGCAGTTTCCCCCTTTGAGCTATTGTATCCCCTAGAAGTTGAAGTTGTCTTCCCTGCCTGGCTCGTACTCTACCACGCATGCGCCGGGCTTGCCCATATAAACCCCTGTGCAGCTGCGGTTACCATCATTTCTCTTCCAGAACCTACCTCAAGGTGGGGAGGCTTGGGCGGGAATGAAGGTAATGTATATTTTCGGTTAGGCAATTAAAACTAAAATTAAGCAGGTGCAGGCCCTGCAATTTTAGTCTTTTTATAGCC
The DNA here is from genome assembly GCA_023313725.1 of Lithobius niger. Taxonomy (NCBI): domain Eukaryota; kingdom Metazoa; phylum Arthropoda; class Chilopoda; order Lithobiomorpha; family Lithobiidae; genus Lithobius; species Lithobius niger. The sequence goes on from JAHWFP010074705.1 coordinate 18,960, forward strand.
GACGAAAAAATACATTATCTAATTTACACTAGCAGACTTTCTCACCTGGAGGGGGCCTAGGTTCACTTGTTGAGGACTCCATCGTTGCCCAAGTCTGTTTAAACCACGTTCACACTACCGTCCTTAAACTCGTTTAACACTAAACTCGTTCAGCTATACGGACTCAGCTAAACGAGTTCCCAAAAAGAAGCGATCACACTTGACCGAGTTTGGCGCAACGAATTCTGGGTATTATTGAAGATTGGCACTAGCAGGAAAACGGAAAAACGTCAGACCTTAAACGAGTTTGGTGATCTAAACGACTTTGAAGAAGTCGTTTAGGCTAAACGACTTCCAGACGCATTGGAAACCCGTTTAGTAAAAACGATGTTCTTCAGACTACAGTTTAGGCCCTTAACCGAGTTTAAGGATCGTAGTGTGAACGGGGTATAACCCACAGTACGAGTCGGCTGCCCCAGGCACAGAGTGCCATTTTGAAGACCAGTCTGCTATCCCGACCACCTTCACTCGTGGGCGGAGGATGATCGTCCGCGGACGACAGAGGCGGATACAAAAGACCATATCTTGTCCACCATTGAGATGAGTGAGAGCGGGAGTGCGGAAAGGGTTTTTTTTTTTTTTTGTAGGCATCATCGCATGCAGAGGTCTAACAAGTGGGGAAAAGAATAGGAGATAAAATTTTTGAGAAAATGAACCCTCTTACCTTCTGGGAAGTTGAAGATTGGGTGGCTTGGAACTTGCAAAGCGGATGCTTGGAGGCAGGATAGATCAGCGGCACATAGGTGAGGAGTGCAGGAGAGACGATTCAATCATGGCGGAAGAGGTGGTGTTGGTTGCAACTGGAGGCGTGGGATGACCCGGATGCTGAATCCGCAGATGAAGTGGGTCAGGATGGCAAAAAGGCCTTTGCCTTACGTGAAGTAGAGAGAACCGCCAAGGAACGTGGTGGTGGTTGAGGTTGATCCCGAAGATACTGCGGGTCTTGATGCAAGAGGGACGTTAAAGGGAGAGTGCTACGTTTGATCAAAAATGGAAACACGATCGAGTGTGTTGCGACGCACAAGAAGTCAATGGTTAACCTGGTCGAAGGATACAGAAAGTTCGGGCGAGACGGATGCGCATGAGAGTTAATACGGTCGTGAGTGGGCGTCTCACCGGAGACTGGATAGATGAATGGCAAGATCGGAAGGTAGGGTGAGGTTTAGTCTGGCGCTGTGCGGAACCCGAAGGATACTCCCGTCGCTTTGGAACGACAAGAAGAGCACGGCGTGCTACCCTCCGTTGTTTTAGTATTGCGTTGAATACCATAGAAAGACAGGGAAGAAGTTGGGAGCGTCATCATATTGCCATACGAATAGCATGAGAAGGTTGGCAAGGCTGGAACGATGGCGGACTGCTGCCAGAGTGTTGCGGATGATAGAGGGCGAGGCTCTGAAGGGAGATCCTCGGACGTGTCCGTTGTGGATGGTGGTAACGGCATGGAGGACACAGAAGATGAGGGTTAACCCACGGTGCGTGGGTCGCCGGCCGGCAGGATAACGCTATCGGTGGCCGTTGGGAAGTGGGAGGAAGGTCCAGTGGAGTCAATGGCAGGGAGATCCGCAGGTGGGAGCGGAGGTGTGCCAGGCTTGAGTGGCTCTGTTGGACCGGATGGTGCTGTCGCGGACGGGTCTTGAAGAGGCGATGGCATAGGGGATGGAGCTGACCAGTGAAGGGAGGCCGAGGAAGGAGTCGGTGTTTCACGAGCAGATGATCGTGGGGAAGGAGGCGTCCCTAACGTGGAGGGCGCAGAATAGAGGCGTCGGGTCCGGGAACGCACACAATAATATGCTCGCCATGATGGCAAGGAGGGGATTGGCGAGACCCAATTATAATGTGCCTTGAGGAGGACATAGTTAAGATGTTGGCAGTGATATTTTTGGTTCACGACTTCAAGTTCGTTGGTCAAGGCTTCATTAGTTGCGCGGAGAAGAGAATTCTCCGCTTGAAGAGTATCCGTTGCGGCTGCGGATTGACGGAGGAGTAGTAGGTCTGCCATAGATTGCCGAAGGTTGGAATAGGCAGAGGAGAATTTCTGTACGAACTGTAGAACGAAGTCAATGTTGAACTGTAGGTTCTCCATCTCAGCAGGGAAAAGGAGTAATCCTCTGGAGAGTGCTTCGCGAAGGATAGCCTGCGACGGAAAGGGAGTGAGCGGGGGGTCGGTCGATATTGCTTCCAGTGTCGGAGGAATCGGAGGATGGCTCCTGACGTCTTGCGAGTTCGCTGACCGGATTGGAGTTCTGTGGACGGAAGAAAGCTTGCGGTAGAAACCGGCAGTGCGAAACGTTGATTGACTTGCTTAATCCTGACGGCCGATCGGATCGGCACGCTGGATTTCTTCAGGATACTAGGTGGTGTCTTGATACCCGAGGTACCTGGCACAGCTGGTATGGAACAAGTGAGCGATGGTGGAACCGAACTGGGACGCCGGTGTCCTTGCGGTGCGGTAATGGAGGGATGAGTTGTGTCCGTCAAAGAGTGTGTGGTAACCTTTAACGGACCCCAGCGAGAAGCAAATCCTCGGTTTCTTGGTCGGACGGGCGGCAGAGCCAGTGTCTCGGATCGGAAGTGAAATCGACACCTATGACCGTTTTGAAGATGTCATGGTAGACGTGGTCGTGTTGGAGGAGGAGGACCGAGATTCTGCAGCGGATGCAGCAGCAGTAGCACGTTGGTGATGGGCCCTATCTGTTCGTTGTTTAGACTGAAGGTGATGTTTTCTAATTAATGCCCAGCATTGGGGGGGAGATTGTCACGCAAATCTTGGATCGCTTCTGTAGGCCATCGCAAAGGCGATGGCGCTGACAACATGGATGGGGATCGGTTCTAGGCTTTGGCAATGGAAATGCAAAACCAGGACATTTGCGCGTTGTTGGGGATGGAACATTGATGATCCCTGGCGTAATGGTTGAGACTGTTGAGGCGTATAATCGTAAACATCAGATGACGAAACGTCCGCCATGGTGGAGTCGCGGTCTGCGAGTTTGACGGTTGACAAGTGGCGGGTTTGAAATTTGAAAGCGGGACGTAGGCGGCAGCAGAAGGTGGCGCCCTCTGGCGGTGCAAGAGAGAGGTGAAAGGCGTGCCCTCCTTCCCAGCAGTGGAGGAGCATAGGGGAAGCGTTGTGGGATCACGGTGGCTGCTGCGGATTGTGGGCGTCCAACATATTGGTTGGCGTTATATTTTGTCTCCGGTGCGGAGTATCCCAATTCCTCTTTCCTCTTCCGTCATCTTTTTTTTTGCTGTATTCGTTGGTTTTTTTTTTTTTTGTGATCAAAGGATTGTAACAGTGATGGTGAGGGAGGAGGCGAGCTATCCCTGGGGCAGGATGGCAAATCCAGTGTCCTGGCGAAGATGGCAGGCTTGGTGAGGACAGCGGAGGAGGTGGAAACCAAAGGTGGAGGTGGTCAGCAATCAATACCGGGAACGCAGATTGGATGGTGTCGGAGGACTGGCTGGGGCCGCGGGGAGAGGGATAAAAAGTCTGGATATGCCAGTTGGAGGATGGTATAACAGTCTTCTGTGTAGACGGACTCGTCACAGGTTAAGTCCATGGCATGAAGAGGAGGGGATGAAGCAGGAGGTGCCTCCACCCATTTGGTGGGATGCCGAAAGCATGGAAACAGGACCGGGAGCCTAAGGCCAGGAGGCGGCTGAAATGCTGGAGACAGAGGTTGGCGAGCTCCTAATGGGATGGAGACAACAGGTGATGGTAGAAGTGGAGCCAGAGGCTAAGGATCTGCTGGCGCCGGATCAGCCGAAGGAGGATAGGAGAACGAGGACGTGAATCGTCCTCCAAATTTATGGAAGGCTCCCCGTTGACCCATAGAAGGAAAGGCGGCAGTTAGTCCCGGGAAAGGAAATGACGGTGGTTGCCACGATTGCGCATTACAGAGGGGAAAGCTGGTAGCCGTCCGGAATGTCTCACTGAGGCTTGAGAGATGTGGACACGCGTAAGCGGTCCGCGCCGTGTCTGAGGCGAAAAAGGATCGTAAGCGCCAGTATCCTCCAAGAGAGAGTCGGGCCTTGTACCCATCGTAGCAGTACGATGGCGAACGGGATCCATGGCGGCCGTCCTGGTGGTCCCAGGATAGTTGAAGCGGATGGCCGAATCGACTAGGATCAAGCGTGAGCCGGGCAAGGCCTGTAGAAGGAGTCTTGAAGTGGCCCGCAAGGTCAGAGCACGGAGATATGCAGTGCGGAGCGACCGGCGGATAGAGCCCCTATCCAAAGAGGTCACAGTGGGAGCAAGGAGGGAGGCTAGGTAAACCGGGATCAGGGAATCCCTGACCTGGATGGCGGCCAGAAAAACCCCGCGCCACAAGCTGAAAGCTCACTCTCCATCCCGGAGAGGACCTTGATCGTCCGCTAGGACTGTAGGAATAGCGGACGGAAAGGTCGGAGGTAAGTGGCGGCGGATCTTTGGGATAGCTCGGGAGCGACCGCACGAAGCGAGCGCCCAAGGAGAAATGATGGTAACCGCAGCTGCGCAGGGGTTTACATGGGCAAGCCCGACGCATGCGTGGTAGAGTACGAGCCAGGCAGGGAAGACAACTTCAACTTCTAGGGGATACAATAGCTCAAAGGGCGAAACTGCTAGTGTAAATAAGGTAATGTATATTCGTCGGCTATAAAAAGTGTCTTGACATCCAACGCTTGTGAAAATTAGGTGCTGTATAAGATAAATAACTGAGAAAAGGTAGCGGGATTCAAGAAATATAACTTTCAACATGGTACCGTTTTGATGACGTCATTACTGACTAATGAGAGCTTTAAAACTTGGGGTCGCGGGCTTTTTATATTCAGGAATATATTCACTAGCCTCTTCTCGGATTTGTTTTCTGCTTTCCAGCCTTACTATTAACGAAAACAACGTACCAGAGAGACAACCTTCCCAGCCCCATCCTGAGAAATTTCTCCTGGCCTGTATACGCGCAACGAATACTATTATTAGGATTCAGTAAAGCGCTCGTCCACTAGGAAAGTCCTGCGCGAACAAGCACCTTACAAAAATTATGTACACAGTGGACACACAGTCAATCACGAGGGGTCAGATTTTTTGATCTAAGACACGAGCTTAAATCCACAGACGATACCATTGCTAAGTGATTAAAATTGACTTAAAACGAAATAAGCCAAACTTCTTTAGATCGTGTAATTAAATCCTAATTTTGCCATTTAATAGCCGATTAAACAAACGCCTAATCCCATTTCTTATGCTATTTAGAGATGTGACGCTGTCACATCAACGGCCCGAGAACGAGGTGACACCGTGGATGAAAGCTTGCTGCTAACGCCAGGTCCCTCTGGTGACGGGGGAAAGGAAAGAAACAGCGCGAAGTTCAAGGCCAATTCAGATAGTTGCTGCGTTCCTTGCTCCACTCCAGGCCTGGAGTAGTCCTTGAGTTCTCCAGTACGGTCTGAGACTGAGAACCCACAGGATTCGGTATCTGGAGTAAGTGAACGTGTGAAAAGCCCTCAGTACGCGCCAGATCTCGCAATTTGATCATCATTAATCTTGCGTTTAACGTTTAAGAAGTAGCAGAGTAAACTACGACTTTTCCCGCGTATATTTTTTTCAGATACCAATCCTTCTTCCACCTTCTTCCACTCGACCTCGAGCCGACATTCACTAGGATTGGAGACGAGGACCCTGACCGGTGGGCCCCCTAACAAAGCTTGCGGCACGTCTAGGGAACTTTTAGAACTTCTAGACGTCTAGTTTGAGTTTATTTTTTTCTGGACGCCTTGACTGAAACGGTTTTGCTGGACCACGGAAAACCTTGTTTCAGTCACCGTGACTGAAAGGATTAATATACTTCGCGGCAATCGTACACAGCTGGCAACACTACGTTGAGTTGACTAGTTTACTTGCTAATAGCCGTTCTTCTGTTAGCACAGTGGTGCCCAGAAGGGGTGTCAGTGAGGCGCAAGTTGTAACTGGCACTTTAGCGGCGGTAGAAAAGTACTGATACGCTAATTTACCAAAGCACAACATGTATTTGATGCTGGTGTTAGGAAACATTTGGTATTTCGTGGGGAGTCACTCCTCACCAGACCATCTGGGGGGAAGGGGGATTCGCTCACTGCCTCGATTTCAAAAGAATCTTAGGTAAAGCAGAAACGTCAATAAAAACTGCATAAACAAAATTTATTTCGGACTTTTGCCGAGTTTTCGCCGTTGAATTTGCTGTCGCGGTATCAACTTTTCCCAAAAAAATCAAGAACAGTTGCCTAGTAAATTGACTAGTTCGTGTGCAAGCCCATCCCTGCAACTGAATCTGTACATAATGAAAATCGGGTATAGTTGCCAAAATTAAAAAAAAACAGAGTTGGAAAAATTGAGTTGTCCGTTTGATTTCCTATAGCTCTTTTTGTATTAAACTTATCTCCACTACGATCTGAAGCGCTTGTCGTCTTAATGCAGAAACAACTAAATTTTTTCAAGACAATAGTTTTTAAGAATTTTAAAATATTTCGAAGATCCAAAATTTGAGGATCATTGTCCATAAGACCCCGGATTGAGGACAAAAGTAGCCCTACGCTTCCGAAATTAAGGGCAAAATGTCTCTAAGGTGCCGTGAACGAAGGGGGAAAAAAATGAAAGTGAGCATGTCGATTTGAAATCTGGAAGCTTTTCTCTAATAATACCACAAGTTGTTTTAGACAAAACTAAGCAAAAAGTTCCAATTTAAAAAAAAGCTGGAGCAAGTTGTTGCTTTAACATGGAATTTATGTCTAAGCCGAGTCGTTGGGAATAAAACTGAGCAAAACATTTCACTATTTTTCCCCTTCAATAGTCCGTTTTTAGAAGTTTGCTAATTCCCCTACTGCCAATGCTTGCTTGAATACAGCAGCTCATTTCCATTCATTGTAGGCTAAAGGCCCAAAATATTGCACAGGCAGAACTGGTGAACGCCCCGCAGAGTGGAGGATCCAACCCTCAACGCTGGAATCCCTTCTTAAACCTAATCAAGCCATGACGATGGAGTCGTGAGTCTGGATGCTGTTCAGTTTATTGACATGATGTAGGGCGCTCGCCTGCACTTCGGGCACGGCAGACTGTCGGGGGCATGACTTTGGATTAATTGGTAATGGCGTAAGGTTCGGAATGAATTTCGAAGGGATGAGTCGAAAAGGGGACCGAAAGATGGTGTGCAGCCGGAATGGCGTCCGCAACCGTTGTGCCCATTCCAAATCCGTTGCCATGCCTCCGGCCATCAGCATGAGACCGAAAGGCAAAGCATACATGGTAAAACGTGGCATTGTTACAGAATATGCAAGGTTACTTGACTACAAACTCGGGAACAGGAGGGTCCCGTCTTGTTACAGTTTTACAAAGTCCAAAAGGGGGATGGTGGAGAGTCCAGAGTAACTGCAGTCACTGCAGAAGCTCCGGGGGAGGGAAAGGAAATCGCTGACCCCATTCAGCGTCACAGTTGTAAATTATGAAATTTTAAAGAAATAATTTGTACAGCATGAGATTTATTTTTTAAACACATAGGTCGAATTGGATGAAATCCGGTGCACATGGTTGCATTTTACGACCGAGAAAAAAAAAGAGAGGGTTTCTTCAAGTTAACCAGTGAATTAAACCCCCATCAAATGACAAATCTTTAACAATCTCCATTTTTTCTGATAAAGGAAAAAGTTTTCACATGATTAGATGCTCATCTGGTCTTTTAATTCAACAGATCAAATTGGATGAAAGCCAGAGCACATGGTCGTATTTTACAACAGTAAAAAAAAAAGGCAGGGTGCTTTAAACGTAGCTGGTGACGCAGACCCCAACAAATGACAAATTTTTAACAATTTCCATTTTCTCAAGCAAAGGAAAAAGTCTTTACATGATTATATGCGCATCGGACCTTCCAATTCATAATTAAAATTTATCGACTTAAACCTTGATTTATTGATTTACAACTGCGTTTTTATACGCAGTACTGCGTTAAGGCTTCTAAACTGTCAACCAGGATTTTTTTACTTCAATGTGGGGAAGTTAAAAGCCCAACATGACTACCCATGGTTGCGATTCAGACAGTGACAAGAGTATTCCGTTCTCAGAAATTATGCTTAACTGCAGTACAAAACGCGTTCCGTTTAAGCCGGGTCAGAATAACAAAAGTTGCTCGCCATTTCCCGGATTTAATCTTTTTGAAAAATTACGCAAATAGGAAACGCCAACGGACTATAAACTTAGATTAAAAAGAAAGCAACGATAACAAACCGACAGTTAAAAACCAAGAAAATGTTGCACTGTGCCAAACACAAACCGACAAGAGGAAACATGTACACTATTGTCAAATTGTTACATCAGATTAACCTTTTGCAAAACCATAAAATTAAATTAAAATATAAGAGAGTTGTAAGTGAAAAGCGGATGGCCCCCAAGAAACGAAAAATTGGCGGCTAAAAAGGCCGTGAAACGGAGCCAAGTTTTCGTTTCTTGGTTTTATAAATTAGGGACAGACGCTCAAAGTGGCAATGAATCAAATCTGTAAACAAAACGAAAACTGCAAGGCAACTATTTACGTCAAAAAGCAGGTCAGAGACAAAACACCCTCTTGATCTACAACAAGCCAGTAAGAGGCGCGATATCAAAACCTAAAATAAGCGGCATCAAATACCACAGTGCCAATCAACTTCAGTTATGTCTGCAAAAATTTAAACTACTCTCGATTAATTTAATTTGCAAAAAAAGTTTCTAAAAAAAAACATGATTTAGTCATAATTAAGTTGTTAACGAAACTTGCCATCCTAAAGAAGGAATATGAAAACCACTGAAATTTGCTTCACAATCTATTGCCAATGTTGCCAACTGGAAGCCAGAAACAAGCATTAAAATAGCGTAAAATGCTTTCATCTTCCGTTCCCGGATCCCGGTAGGGGAGCTTACATTGCTTCCCGAGACCTACCTCGGTTGGCCAAATCGTATTAAAAGTACTTTTTTGGACTGCACCACTGTATTTTTTGAAGCTAGTTGAAAAATCGTATTGGGCCGATCATTATTTATCGGGGAGGGAAGGAGGACATGAATTTTTGGCAGAATCCGGGGGGTGGTTCATACATTTTTCAGGCCACGTCAAGAAGAGGGGTCACACAAAAAAACATGACCAAACTGGAAGAAGTCATATTTGGACCTCAAAACTGGTACTTTCAGCAGTCAAAATTTCTGAAAACTTCTCAGCTCCTGGGGGGGGGGGGGGGGGGGGGATAAGGGGTTCCCCCCCCCCCCCCCATGATGTGAGGGTAGAAGGTTTTGAAGCTATTAGTACCAGTGCAACAAGTATTCTTTTCCTTCAATACACTCTGTAGAAAAGGCTTGCCCCCTGGTTTCTTGGCTTCTTCTGTCTATTAGGTTCTGGCTATGTCACGGATGTCGGCATACAAGCAACAGTGTGCTCATCACATATTGTATGAAACCAACACAAGATGGTTGCAAGGAACGAAGGTGTTTTATAGAACATATTTAACCCAATGTGTCTTTTCGTTAAAAACGAGGCACGTTTCCTTACGACTTTATAGTGGTAACTTGTCGGCGTGGAGTGCTACTTACGCTACCAAATTTGGCTACAGCACGAATCTCGGATACAGGAAATCATCTACTGTATATCAGTAGGCATACGAAAAGCGCATTTTTTTTTGGGGGGGGGGAGAACTTGAGTGGGGAGAACCACAATTTTTTTCAGGCTCTCGGTGGGGAGGTCATCGAAAATTTGGTGTTCACATTTTATTTTCTCATGTCCCTCCCCCCATGCCATTAAAATGACCAGCCCCTAAGATCAGTTAGGAAAATAGAGCTCTCCCCCCCCCCCCCCCCCCCTATGAAATGCCATTCGCTACGGCCCTGACTACCAGCGTACTGGAAATTGGAAAAGAGTGCTTCAGACATTTTTTTGTTGTGTCTAAGAACACTGAAATTAAACCATTCGCATTTTATTACCCGTTGTTTAAGCTTACCACCGTTCTAGCGTGCGCGTTAAGAACAGTTTGGAAATGTCCGAACGAATTCAAGGCCCACAGAGATAAACTACGCAGTGCGGCCCTGAGGAACTTCTCCTTGCCTGTAGTTTCGTTCAGGAATACTATTATTATGATTTCAGTAAAGCGCATGTCCACCAGGAAATTCCAGCGTGAACTAGCACCTTGCAAAAAATATCACACACGGTGAAAAGCCATCGATGCTAGCGGGGTCAGATCTTTGTTTCTGAGACAAGAGCTTGAAAACCACGGACGATACCCGTTGCCTAAATGATTAAAATTAACTCAAACGAAACGAGCCAAACTTATTTTAATTCCTTCACTAAAGCCTAAATTTGCCATTTAATAGCCGATTAAACAAACACGTACACCGAATTCTTATTACTATGTAGGGAGATAAAGCTGTCATAACAACCGCCCGAGCACGAGACGCTGCCTTGGAGGAAATCGTGCTGGTAACGCTGGGTCCCTCTGGTGATACGAATGAAACGGTACTATAAAAAACCAAGGCCCGCTGAGATAGTAGCTGTGCTACACTCCTATCACAGGAGTGGAGCACAGCTACTATCTCAGCGGGCCTTGTAAAAAACCCAATAAATGGCGATGAACTGCTGTATGCCAGCGTAGGCAGTAAGGCCGCTTTTACACAACGACTCGCCTTTGCATTCTCGCAGCTAGAATTTAATTGCGATGGCAATGGTGTCGTTGCCATGGTAACAGCGCTAGCTGGATTAGCTAAATCCGACGTCGTTTGAGTAAATGCTTTAAGTCTTATAATCCGTGACAATAAGATAAAGAATTCCTCCTGACCAAATTTTCACAGTCGCTCCTGAACTCGCATTATTCAGTGTTTTCATTGTAAGTCGATAGGGCTAAAACCGCCGCCATGGTGGAATTTCAGATTATTTCTAGCTTCTAGCTGCGAGAATGCAAAGGCGAGTCGTTGCGTAAACGCGCCCTTTGAGAGGTAGAATATTTTTTTAAATGGGTTACTGAAAGGTGAAAAATAGCTAAATCTTTTGCTCAGTTTTGTTTAAAACGACTAGGCCTGGAAGTATTATACTATTATTGCACACAAAAAAAGTCCATATTTTAAAGCAACAAAAGCACGCTCCAGTTTTTTAAAAATGTTTTACAAACCTTTTACTTAGATTTATCTAAAACAATTTGACATTTTATTGGAAGGTTCCAGACTTCAAAATCGAAATGCTCAATTTTCATTTTTTCCCCCGTGATTCAGGAGACCCTTAGGTATGTTTTTGAACTCAATTTCGGAACCGTATATGGTCGCTTTTGTCCATAATGCGGGATCATACGAACTTTCATCGTCAAATTTGGACCTTCAAATTTTTCTCAATTTTCAATTTTTTTGTGGGGGGGGGGGGGGGTTGCATCCATATTTGTTTAAACTTTTGCGAGCCAATTTGGTTTTCCATCCTGTTTAAACATAGGAAAAGGCGTAGAAAAAAAAAGAAAAAAAACTGTCATACAAACTACCTGGAAACACCAAGTTAATTTGGAGCAAAAGAAATCACAAAATTCATTTGAACCCTAGGATCCACGCATATCGATAAAGACAGTGATGTCAATGTATTAGTACTCAACGGATTTAATAATAAATAGGCTGGAATTTAAGAGCAAATTTCCGTTGTATGCTGTGAAGATCGCAGCCATCGTCTTAAAACACCTAACTCTGCTAACCTACCACTTAAAATAAATTACTAGTTTTATACACTATTTGAAATGTAATTTTATTTATTTATTGTTTATTTATTAATTTTGTTTTGTCAAGTATAAGTCATCGTCTCCTTTCATCTGTATGAATCGGTCTGCGAAAGTAACAAATTATTGTAACAGTGCACACGTTGTCCGCACCGTCCATTTCGAGCGGCCGTCTGCTTTTACCAGAAGTACGGCGGGCCCGCGCGCCTATATTCTACCTTTCCTACTGCCTATGCTTGCATACAGCAGTTCATCGCCATTCATTGTAACTTAAGGTCCAAAATGTACACTTATACCAACTCCAAACTTCAATGACCGGTTTTGGGTCTATTTCCATAATTTCA
>JAHWFP010074705.1:31058-49648 GCA_023313725.1 Lithobius niger
TAATATTGCCATTGGCGAATCAATCCCTAAGGTGTTTCCCCAATTATGTCTCCCTCCATTTTTCGTCCCTTCACTCTGAAGATGATATGTACTGACAGTACACATGAATGAGTACCTTCTCAGCCTCCACACGAGTTGTGTACTGGCAGTACACAGTCTTTAAAGCGACAGTACACAATCTGGTCACAGCTTGTGTACTCTCAGTACAAAGTTCGTGTGTATGCTGAGCAGGTACACGTAGCTCCTAAGAGTTCGTATGATTGGCACGGTCAGTGTGTTTCCCCGCATTCTGTATACCTGATATCGGATCCCTGCGCAGGACCATCGGCTTTTGCAACGCAACTCGACGATTTACCTAAGGTTTCCCTGGATGTCTCTTGCCCCACGCTTCCTTATTGGTGTCTTGGGTCTGTATACATTTCTGGCTTGAAGGTTTGTGCTTAAAAGGTTCCTGAAAGTTTGTGCATTCGTAAGTCTAGCTCCTGGAAGTTTGCGCGTTTGTATTTTTAGCTCCTGAAAGCTTGTGCATTTATAAGTTTAGCTCCTGAGAGTTCGTGTGATTGGCACGGTCAGTTTGGTTTAGGTTGTAAGCAGGTTAGGAATAGGTTAGGACTGAACGAATGGTTTCCGAGGCCTGTAAACTCATTAAAAAAGTAACGGACCTATCAGATCTTGTCTTTTAACTGTAACAAGCTTATACCAAATTTCAGCCTACAGGTGTAAATTCTCCATGTGGTAGAAATTTTGCAAATCGTTGGAATTAGGTGTGTTCGGTCCAGCAACGAAGGTAACCTCAACAGTAAGTGTGGGAACTTGTCCTTTAAGGAGAAAACGTGACCTCAATAATGTTGATTTGTGTTACTGGCCAGCTAGATAGCTACACAACTCGTTAATTTTCTCCCAGCGCATAAAGACACCTGTACATTAGAGAAAGTTGCCAAATCTAAATGTCGGCAGACAGGTAAAGCACCTTTTTTTTCTAAAATGGTGGTTGCAGCTAGAAGCACGTGGCTTCGAAGTATAGCGTAAATGCAAAATTACTGTTGCAACCATTGTTTGCATTCTCATCTAATAGTTTGTTATAACATGCTTTAGTGTTATGCAACGCGCATCGTTTCAGTACTTAAAGGTACATGCATCCATGTTGGCTTTCCTGTCTGACTCAGTTTTGCGACATGAGCTCAAACGTATATAAATATTGCCAACAACAGTAATTTTCTTGTGTTTTTTTTTTCTTTCGTGCCAGATGATTTTGCGACATTAACTCTAACCTGTGTAAATGTTGCAATTGCCATTCTTAACGGGTCGTACGACATACCGGAAGGATTTATGTGCCTTTATTTGTCAGAATACCTTGTTGTTGCAAAGAGGCAGCAAGCATATATATACGGCTCTCTAAATAAATTGAATTGAATTGAATGGATCACAAAAACAACAAACCTCACAATGAGACTTGGAGTTTATCACTGCAAGGACAGTTGGAAACAAAACGCAGATCGTGAGCACAGGGTCGAATGAAGTACGAAAAAAAGTAATTTGTTTAAAGAAGTTATGCTGAGGTAATGTGCCAACTTTGCTGGTTAATCTACACACATGCCAGTCAGTCGCCGCCAGGTAGACGCTTGGCCAAGTAGATGAGATTAATTATCATTGGGTGAGCAATTCCAGCTTTATTGCGTGGATTAACATTAACCTCGAGAGGAACAGCTGAAAGAAGATGCGCTGATTGAGTGAGCGAAGCGAACGAAAATCAGCGTTTGTTAACTAGTGCACGCAAAAATGAGATTGAAGAAATTTAAGCATGTGTAGCATGGACGTACAATAAACCAAACTCTGTCAGTCTGGCTGATGCAACGGCTAATTGGACAATAGCAAATGTAAAAATTATGAATGTGAAAATTTATAGACATATTCCCCCAGAAAAAAAAAAGGAAGAGATGAAAATGATACTATGTGACCTTTTTCACATTCACCCAGACCTAGAAAGTTGCGATAGCCACTCAAAACTGGTTTAAGAGAAGCCGCAAAATTTCTACAAAGGTTGGGCCTTTGAAAGTAGTGATATTATTCAGCCAAGGTTAATCCTTTTAGCCAAGTTAACGGCACCGAATAATACTTCGGACGTTAAGTGAAAACTTGAAGATTGCTACGGCGAGTACCAGGTAGTTTTGATTTAACTTTCGAAAGATTAATCGGTGCAATTAGCTTGGCTAAAAGGATTAACCTTGGCGGCCTTTCCCTGGTTGAATGATATCACTACCTTCGAAAGTCGACCCTTTTTGGAAACTTGATAGCTTCTTGCCTGAGCAATACATAGATTTCTGATTACAATTATATTTACTCACATCACACTCTTTCAAATACCAAAAACGTACTGCTGGTTATTTTTAGAGTACACGTTTAAGTAGACCCTTTGTCTGGCACAACTTTTAAAGCCGCAAGTTATTGACGATGATAGACAGACAGGGATAATAGATAAGCTTTTATCAGGCATGCACGACTGACGCTAAAGAGAAGCAACGAATCGCTTTCCGTTGTCAGCACGAAGTGTACCTTGCCGTTATCAGAGGTTCGTGCCGCTGACTTCTACCGTCAAACCTGGTTGGCCAGGAAACTACGAAACAGATTGGCAACTAAGATACAGGTACTAATTCGCAATATTTAGCCCCCAGCAGGATCTAATAGCACTACAACCGCTGTTTACGAGGTGATAATAATGGGACCGTGGACCTTTTAACGAGTTCTACGTCTTGCTACGTGTTAGCTCGAAAAGCGTTTAGCCATTTAATTGTCCTCCGTCGGTGTCAGAATCCGTGTTTTTTACCGATAACATCGAATTTGAGGTGCTTAAATTATTGAAAAGGGAGGCCTATATTCAAGAAGCAGAGCCGAGAAGATCTTAGCCGATGGCGACGCTATCAACAAACTAGCTATGCGAGTGCAAGGGCGGCCACCAGTTTGACTTCGGTGGGCAGCAGCATTCGAGTAATGTCGAGTCGACGAAAAAATTACTACAAAAATAAATTAAAAAACAATTATTGCTAGAATTTGTTCGTTGCCCTTGCTGTTATTTATAATACGTGTAACTGTTTATGAATTGCCGAATTCATTTTTTTTATGATTGTGGTCATCGTGGCTGAGCAGTGAAAGAGCTCAGCCTGGTTGCTGGTCGAACCCCTGGAAAGGGGACCTTGGCAAAGTCCCCTCCAGGACTGCCGGCCAGGGTAGCGTGAGAGGCTACCATGCTCCTTCAGCGGCTATGGGATGTATTCTGGCTAATTCTGGACAATCTTTCGGCCCCGACGATGATCGGAGGCTTCCCAGGTCGAATCCCCGGGCTGGCACCTCCCTTTACCAGATTTCTTCTTTTCTGAAAAAATCTGGTAATGTTCAAAGTTGAGCCGATTCAGCTTAATTAATTGCATTAATTGCTTCGGCTGACATAAGGCTCGTCAAAATTTTAAAAAAATAATAATAAAATAAAATTTAGCAGAAACTGCAAACTCATCGTAACTAAATAACGATAAACTTGTAAATAGTTTTCGGTGAGCGAACAGGGCTCAATATTGGCAATAGGTCAAACCGGTATCGACGACCAGTTTGATATCGGACCAACAACGGATCTGTATTGACATAACGTCTGAGTAATGTATCGGTACCGGTTGTATCGGACTTTTTTCTCAATTTTTCCATGATTGGAGGTTTACTGCGTTTCCCCTGGTTTTCCCTCTCCGTAAACTTCGTTCTTCGTCTAAAAGTTTACTAGACTGAATTTTGAATTGCCTGTTTAGGCAAAACAGGCTTGCCTAAAATAGCGTAATGGGTTGCAATAAATAAATTAATTAAAATATTCAATATCACAAAATTCGGAGCTAAAGCGTGAAAATTGTAACTGAAAATCGGAGGATGTATTCTTACTTGTTTTCAGTGTATTTCTAAGTTTAATTGTTGAAGTGCGTAGGGCTTGGCAGTCTAAATAGATTTCGGTGTCGGCGTTCCTAATTTATTGCCTGGTTTCAGCTTCTAAACACGCATTTGCACTTGAGAGTGGAGCATTCGTGAATGACGTCATTAAAGCGACTCCCTGCCACATCTTCTCGCGAGAAAATCTCCAATCATTTAAATCAGAAAGTAAGTTTAAGTGTAGTTTTATTAACGTTGACATCGGTGTTGTTTTGCTTTTACCAGGAGTAGCATAAAGGAGAAGTGTCCAATAGTTCTATTCCATGTGACACTGGCGTCGTTTTACTTTAACCAGGAGTAGCATAAAGGAGAAGTGTCCAAGATAGTTCTATCCATGTGATACTAGCGTTGTTTAACTTTAATCAGGAGTAACATAAAGGAGAGTCTTCCAAGATAGTTCTATTATTCCATGTGGCAATGGGGTTGTTTTGCTTTAACCGGGAGTAGCATAAAGGATAAGTCTCCAATGTAATTATATTCCATGTTTTACCACTCGTTTTGAGTCGCAACCCACTTTCTCCAATGAGTGACCGTTTTTACTTTTGCATAAAACTTACGTTAAAAATTACGGTGTGTAGGTTTTTGCCTAACGAATATGTATGAAAAATGTCACTAGTGTTGTGAGTTGCCCAAACGCGTATCAGATCACAAGAAGTAAGATTTAAGCGGCCTAAAAACGAAGGAGTCTTGTTTATAAAGTGAGTTAACTGGGATATAAATTCCATGTCTTGCCTCCCGGCTCCACCCCACTGATCGTGCGTGAAGGTAGTTAACGCGATGTTTGGGGGAGATAATGCCTCGAAAACATCCGCCATAATGTAGAAACTTGACATTACCTCTATAACATTACTTTTCATGCGTTACGTTTCTTGATAGCATTAAATAAAATAAACAAATTCGAATTTCCGTGAAGTACCATCTTCGGTCTCCTAGTTGCGAATCACAGGAACTTCGACTTATTCCTAGAGCTAAATTAGTAAACTGGCGGCGCGATGGTGGTCATAATCGTATTTTGCGTAGAGACGTAGTTATAATAAGACAGGGATGCTACGACGGGATTGAATAATAATAATAAAACTTCATCAAAGCCGGAACAAAGAACAAAAAGAGGATCAATGTGCTAGGAAAGGAGACTTTCATTTCCTCGTAACTCCCAGCCGCTAAGAAAAGCGATGGACGAAGCTGACCAGATGGCCATAATCAAAGAGATTAAAAGTTAATAATAATAAATAAAGCAAAACAAAAACCGATGATTTAAGAGCACTTCATAAACATCTGCAAGTCGACCATGCCAAACATTGTTTTTAAACTCGCTCGTGATTTCGACGTACCATAACAACTTCAGATGGTAGAGACTTCCAAACATTTACAACTCTGTTGGAAAGGGAAAATGTTCTAACTTTTAACACAAGGTTGACTACAAGTTTAAGAGGATGCCTCCTGTTAACGCCGATGCCCCTGATGGTAAAGGAATGTGACGGATCGAATTCGATCAAGTTAGGTAGCATGGATCAAACATAATTTAAGTCAGACTTGATCCTCACATCTCAAGAACGTCCAAACCTAAGTTCTTACTGCGATGAACGGATTCTACGTGAGTAATGTCTCAAATGGGGGGTTGAGGGGGGACCAGACAGGACTTGCATACTCAAAAATTGGTCGAACGAAGGTCTTAAACGCCCACATTATATAGGGAGTTAGGATAATTCTACACAATATCGTTTCATGGCAACCCATATTTTGCAGTTCGTGTCCGAAGCATATGGCAATCACTGCCATAAAAGTTTGTTGAATTTGAGCGAGTAACTGTGGTAGGGATAGGAGGACTGACTATTTAATTTTGTTTCGTGGAATTTGTGTTGCATTATATTTGTACTGCATGGTGAATGTTTTGCGGAGGGCTTCTGTCGAGCGGATTGCTTTAGTCCAATCTCGTTATCGTCTCGTCGCGTCACGCTTTTATCTCCTCTTGTTCTCAAGTCTCGATAAATCTCGTGCAGTGTTTCTAGTTTCTCGAGTTGCTGCAGGACAAATGATGCCCTGAAAAAGGGCTTTCGAGAACGCATCCTCGTGACCGCAAAGTTGTTTCAGCAAACCCTTCTAAAAGACTGGGTTTTACCAATGCGTATTTTCTTAATCTCAGCCGATTTAAGCAAAAACGACAACTTTTATCAAAACTGACCTCACGAGCCAGTACTTTTGGAACGTGCATGCTTGCTGAATACATCGTTAAGCAAAATGGCTGCCAACGTGAAGAAAAAAAGTGTTTTAAGAACGTATGCTCATTAACGTCATCCCATCATCCCCAAAGCTGATGGGATTATTCCATCGTGTTCGTGCCGTGATTCCGATTTGTACCTGACGCCTTACCAAATTAAAATCAATTATTAGTTTCTCACGTTATCCTACTACGAACTTTGGGACCCCTCAGGCTTGGGGCCCCAGTAACCCATTCTCGACGCAACTGTGGTAACTTTGGAGATGGTCTCGGAAAAACGAGATACTGGCTATGCGACCGGGATGAGACACGTGATCCCGTAAACCATCAGCTAACGGTTCGGTAGCTTTCTTTCCCCGTAAACAGTTCAGATAGGAGGATCGGATCTCGCTACGAAATTTCGTTACTTAGCACCCCACTAGTGGTGATTGTGTGCAAATTGGCTTTATTCCCGATCTGTTGTTGTAGTTAGGTTAGGTTAGGTTAGGTTAGGTTAGGTTAGGTTAGGTTGGTTAGGTTAGGTTAGGTAAGTTGGATTAAACGGAATTTTTCCTGTACGCAGCTGGGCTGCGTGGAGAACTATGTAGCAAGTTTTGCTGAACTGTTTCCGAAAAAAATTAGGCGGCCCAGTAATCCAAGGTGCCGACTCGGTCGGCGTGGGGAAGGATCAACAAATTGAGGCATTTTATTCTTTACTTTTTTTGCTGTAAAATGGTTGGTTTTCATTGGAAATTGTCATTCATAATTTAGTCAGCTGAATCATCCGAATAATTTTAATAATTAAAAAGTGTGAGACGAACGTTTTCGTCTAGCTATGAATGAAAAACTGAGACCAGAAATTGTATAAACACTGAAAATAATCTCTATCTGCATATATAATTCGCTTAGTTGAGATGCACTAAGCTAACTCATCATCATGATGCACTAAAATGAAAGCGGGCGAGCGCCGACAATGTGTGTAGTAATCAGTAACAAACGAAATATTGTTTCAACAATGCTGGCTATTAGTGCCGAGTTGAGTAGTTGCAAGGATATGCCCTGTAACAATCAGGAAAAGGACGACGCAGATCACTCTTGGCACGGCAGCAAAGAAAAGGGGCGAGCGGCCGACAATGAAATATTGTTTCAATAATGATGGCTATCAGAGCCGAGTTGAATAGTTTCAAAGTTTGTTGAGTAACAATGACTGTATATGCACGACACGACCGTTGTTGCTGGCTTATCGCGCTTCGTTTCAAAACGGAGAAACAGACAATTCAGCCACCCTGAGAATGCAGAACTGCGTAACCAATGGGCGTGAGGGGTGTTTGAGGTGGGGGAGGAGTAGGGGGAGGGGAGGCGCTGACTGTTTGCTAGAACGGCGTATGTTACTCCGTCGTAATGTACGTCTGTAATACTTAATACTTCGGTTAAATTCCCATGGTTTTAAATGGAGGGGTGCCATAGGCCAAAAATCGGGGAGAGGCCAAAAACTCAGCTCTCTAAAAATGTATTTTTAGTCACCCCTGAGTTAAGAGTTCTTTACTGCTCATTCGTACGATTCTTTATGTACTCCTGATTACATCCTTATTGTTTTTGCTTCATGTTGCTTGTTTCGTAAAATGGAAGTTTGTTATCACGAAATCGGAGGAAGTCAAACATGCCGTTTAAACTAACCAGGCGCGGATCCAGAGGTGGGCGGTGGAGCGATGGCCCCTCCTAATACTGAATCATACTTGTTAAAATGTACACGGATAAAACTTGGATGATTTTTAATTGAAATAATCAAATGTACAATTGAGAAAATTACATCTGTTTAAGTGCTGTTGTACTTTACCTATCATATATTTCAAACGTAAAGCACAACAGCACTTAAACACATGCAATTTTCTCAATTGTACATTTGATTATTTCAATTAAAAATCATCCAAATTTTATCCGTGTATTTTAACAAGTAAAGTTAAACTTCAATCATATAACCCCCTTTTTACGGCACACTTGACGTTTTTGTTAGTAATTATGCAGTATTATTGTTTAAAATCGTCTTCACTGACTGCATAAATTTATTATGATTTCCTTAGCAAAGCACCACAATTACAGGTTTTTTTTTTACATTGGTTTCGTCCTTTTGTCTGGCTTTCGTCCACTTCGTTTTGTTTTCGTCTATTGTTATACTATGCGCCATACAAAAATGGACGAAAGCAAAATGGAAGGGGACAAAAAGGGAAATAAAAGGACGAAACAAACGTAAAAAACCTGTAAAAATGTTGATTCTTTACCCTTTAGAAATATTTCTCAATCTGACGTGAAGATTACAGAATAGGTCGAAGACAAAAATCGACGACATTAAGAATCGAAAAAGTAATAAGTAATCGAATAATAAATCTCTAGGAATAAAACGAATTTATTATGCCTAGAATTTGTAGTTTAAACAGGAATTGGTGGATACAGAAAGCTTTCTTTTAACTGGTAAAAAAAAAACAGTGAAAAAAATAGCATTACATAAGTTTTGCTTCCGTCTAGATCTAGCGGGGGGGGGGGGGCGAACCCCTCTTTCCTCCTACCCCCTACAATTTGTGGACTGGGATCACGATTGGAAAATTATAGTTTCGACCCCTAGCTAATGCGAAATCGCCCCTCCTAAAATTTAATTCAGGATCCGCTACTGAAACTAACATTGCGTTTTAGGGTGATATTATTTTATTCTTTTTGTGTTGTTGATGCAATGGGAAAATTTGTTTGAACCGGAGGTTAAGACATTAATAGGGCAGTGACACGACGTAGTATTATTGTATATAACTCTATGGTGGAACCAGTTACTGGGTTAGCTGCAAGGTGCACTGGTGGGGTAAAAGAAGAGCGTCTTACTGAAGCCAATGCTGTTAAAGGGATATACCTCCCAGCGCCATCTTTCTCGATCCTCCATATCAAGTACGGCCCCAAAGGTCTATTTCCTTACCGTTAGTCTTTCCCTTGCTAAAAATCCTTTTTTAAATGTGGCGTCTAGGAGATTTTCTGTTGAATATAATGGAACTTTCTTTACTAACGACCAGTCACTAAATGATGCATTGCGCACGTACAATAATCATGACGTTTTATCTCTGTGTGCACATTTACTAATTTTCTAATAATTACCATGAGATCTACTAGACTAATGCGGTAAAAATTGAAATTAATTATTCCAACAGATCGCCGAAGCAAAATTATAAGACACTAGCCTAGAAATTTATAAATTGTGATTTTAAAATACGAGAATCATTCCGGTTTGTGACGATACAATCGTTGACTTGAGTCTCGTGTACTATTCCCAAAGCCAATCAAGAATAGCAGCTATACGAGGAACGCAGCTACCACCTTGGCACTGTAATTGCTCGGATGATGATCTGCGCGTAGCTGTAATTTGGCATGCGGAATGTTATAAGGCAGGCCGGGTGTCCCTTTAAGAGTGGATTTCTTAGGCCTATAATGCGTGATTTTTGTCGATTTGTTGGCAGTTGCTGACATTTTTAAGCAAGTGGAATCTTTATTTTCCAATTACATCCTCGCAGCATAAGGGATTGGAGAAACAACGTTTTTTTTAAGCCTACGAAATCCGCTCTCAAAGCACTGCCTTGACTAGAAGTGCTGTTGTTTAACCCTCCATTTTAATCTAGTGCCCCTTGCAGCTATATCTTGTAGCCAATATGACGTCACATGACGCTGTTCGATAAAGAGGAAGGTGTGAGTAGTGCGGCTCTAATTTTAAGTCATCCATTCTATTTTCAAGACGCACTATTCCACGAAGTATATTTGTGTCACACGCCAATGAATTTTAGTTGTACTGTCTGAGGCGGATACGAGATGAAGCTGATATACAAACTGACGTCAGTTCTTCCATGTTCCCGAACTCATGACGAGACTTGGAGCATTTTATCCTTTTATTGCTCAAAACTTACCAATCCTGGCCGCCCATAAAGTTTATCTTCTCAAGATAAACAGGAGCTATTTTATCTTCACAAGATAAATCAGCAGACTTACACGTAACGGAGCAATCAGCTAACTACAAGGGGCTCTGGCAAAAACGGACGTAAAAAACAGCAGCACCTTTACTGAAGCCAATGCTGTGAGAACGGCTTTCTTGTCCTAAATATTAAGGTCGTAAATCTGAAAACACCCACTTGCTGAAAATTGCGCAAGTACACCAACAAATGAAAAAATCGCGCATTTTAGGGCTACGAAATCTGCTCAAACAACATTGGCGTCAGTAAAAGACGTCATTCTTTTATCTGCCATGTTTAAGCAGTGCGCCTTGTAGCTAATCCAATGACTGGCTCCAGCATAGTTGTGTATAATAGTATGACGTTATCGCTACTACTCTATAAAGCAGCGTCAAGTGACATCATATTGGCTACGATAGAGCATCTGGAGGGCATAGCTACAAGGTGCACTACATTAACATATAAGGGAAAACAACGCCACTAATTCTAGTCAAACCAGTGCTTTGAGAGCGGTTTTCTTAGGCTTAAAAAAACGTTGTTTTCTCCAACAACAAAAAACGCGCGTTATAGGCTTAAGAAATCCAGTCTAATAGCATTGGCTTCAGTAAGTCGACCTTCTATTCGCCCTCCAGAGCCCCTTGCAGCTAACCCAGTTACTGGCTCCACCATAGAGTTATACACAATAATACTACGTTATGTCACAGTGACACGACGTACTATTATTCTATATAACTGTATGCTGGAGCCTAATGGGTTAGCTGCAAGGGGCACTGCAGAGAGAAAAAAGAAGGGCGTCATACTGAAGCCGATGCTGTGAAGAGTGCTTTCTTAGACTTAAAACGCGCGATTTTTGTTGTTGGAGAAAACAACGTTATTTTAAACCTAAGAACTCCGCACTTCCGTTGTTTTTCCCTCCATTTTTATGTAGTGCACCTTGTAGTTATGCCCTCCAAGACCCATACTGGTGCCAATATGGCGGCAAATGTCACCGCTCTATAAGCTAGAACTAGGAATACGGTTAAGTTCCATTGCATTACGAAAAACAGCGTGACGCCATTTCATCATTATGGGATTCGAACACGCCCGCCATGGCGGGTGGCTGCTTGTAATCGCCGATCCGGTCACATCCAGCTGTTCGAAAAGTAATCTTAAAATTGATTTTCCACTTTAGCGTCCTCAAAACGACTTTTAAATCTTACCTTTAAGTTGTATTTCTACTTGACGGTAATCGAAACTGAAACTGAATTCCCACAAATCCAGCGCCGTAGCTTTTACCTTTTGCCGTTGGTGGCGCAAGTGACGTATTAGGAAGGCGATGTATAACGAATTTCACGGTCACGTGATCTAATAAGTGGTTCGTTTAAAAGAAATCGTCCGGACAGAACAGACAGTTAGAGAAAATGGCGGCAACACTGCCTAAATAGAGAGAAATAATACAAGACAATGCTGCTACAACAAAACATTGTACCGTTACTGTTGGCGTTAGAACTGAGCTAATATTACGGCTGCAAGGGCCTCCTTGTTTTTTTTTTTTTCTGTAAAACATTTGTTGTAAGTGCAGTAGTAGCTTGCAGACACCTGAGAGGGTAGGGTCAAATTTTAGTAAAACGTCACAGTAAGGTTTGGACATATTTTTGAGGGAACCTTTTTTCTGCGCTCGCTTTTTACCCATTCTTAACCTTTTTGGCTCTTTTCAGGCCTTTTTTGCCCTTTTAGGCGTTTTTTAGGCCTTTAGGCCCTTTCTCAGGCACCTCCACACCATTAAATTTTGGCACAAAAGGCCATTTTAAGGCATTTTTTGAAAAGGGCAGCGGCAATGCCCCCCACCTGCTCCCTCCAGTGAACGCCACTGAAGTACAGTACAATAGTACGGCTTTAGAAATTGACTTTTGTGCAGTCACTCATATTTGAAGATATTTTTATATCTCCAGCCTTTACACCTTTAATTTAGAAATAAAAATCATGCAAACCAAATCGACTATATTTAAGAACATAACGCGTCATGTTAGCTGATTCATAGGGTTAACCTTGGCGGCCTTTTCTTGGGTTAATGATATCACCGCTTTCTAAGGCCGACCCTGTTCAGAAACATGGCGGCTCTTCTTACACCGTTCTTGGTTTAGGGTGGATCTGTTTTACCGCCTTCCTTCCCCCTCAACCCAACCTTACTCGATCTCATAAAACCACCGGCGCTGCCAATCTCGGCCGTTCATTAGCCCAGGGGTGTTGAAAAGCGCCATCGAGCGACAATAATTGGCGGCTCCAATGTCAACTTTGTCTCCAGCCAACGCTCGAGGTAGGTCATCCACGTTACAACCCTTCCCCCTCCGCCCTCCTCCCCCCTCCCCCCCAGACGCCCTTCCCCTGTCTTTTGACACTCTCAGACCAGCTCCAATTTAATCACTTCTGCTACACGACTTCATATTCCTTCTTCGCACCGAAAGGCTATGTTTGTCTAAGAATGGTTATGGGCCCACTTTGTCCAG
Source organism: Lithobius niger (assembly GCA_023313725.1). Lineage (NCBI taxonomy): Eukaryota > Metazoa > Arthropoda > Chilopoda > Lithobiomorpha > Lithobiidae > Lithobius > Lithobius niger. The sequence continues at coordinate 43,682 of JAHWFP010074705.1, forward strand.
TGGTATTGTTCGACGCTATCACCAGCATCCAAGATCAAAGGAGAACAGCTCTACTACTTTTAGTTCGGCAACAGCAGTTTATGTAAGTTACAATCTACTTCACCAGCTTATATATAAGTGAGCTCTGACGATTGCAGTTATTCGGCCGAGCGAGAGATGCTTCAATACATACAAAATCGCAAAAATTAATTCAGAATACTTTTCCGTAGCCCCCTCCACTACGTGATTTATGCCCAGTACTCTGCAAACGAATCCAACATCAATCGCCACGAGCGCGTTTGGATAGCTCTGCCACCATGCGTCAGACTTGGTGATTAATAAAAAAAAAAAAAAAAACCAACCACGTTGTTTGAAAACATACGAAGTTGGCAGTAATGTTTTTAATACCATACGTAATTGTTTTCTGTCTTCTTCGCACTAAAAGAACTTTCACTAGGCTGCATTATGGCAAATCACTGTAGTATTCATGCCGAGCTCGGAGATACTAGACTTACAGATCGGGTTCCCTTGCCACCGCTAAAAAAAGTCGGCTTATCCATCCAACGGGAAAACGACTTTTTTTCCTTCTAGATTCGTTTAATAGCCGAGTAAACGACTGATTAAAACGTGTGGACCAAAAAAATTAAAAGGATTAGTCCAACAACATTTTGCGACAAACATGCAAGTTATTTAGAAAAAATTCCAAGTTTGTCTTTATCTTGCTCACAGCCATAGCGCATTATTTTGAACTAAACCCCCCCCCCCCCAAAAAAAAAAATAAATTCCAGGCCTTTAAAGGACACAGCTAACAATTTCAGGAAATTCAAGGCCATGAATTTTTTTTTAACAACTTCAAGGATTTAAAGAACCTTGTGCAAACTGTAATGTGACAAGCAGTGGCGTAACATGAACAAGATGAAACAGTCGTTAACCTAAGCTTTTGAAAAACATTCTTGAGTCAAAATTAGATAAATTTGTGGTTGTCGAACTCAGAACCACGATGCTTTCTGATTCTCTCATCATCTGTTCAATCAACCCCCCCCCCTCCAAAAAGATAAAAAGCTTGGTTAATAACAATTCATGATGTAGTTGAATGAACATGTTATAGTGTCCGGTGGCCTATCTTGAGTTCGCCCCAGAACGAACAAGTTAATCGATTGTACGTTTTTGGTCACAGAGTGCCTTGTTGATATCCTCGAGAGTTACAAAAACAATGGCGGCCGTCGATTAAAGCCGCCCCCTCCAGGAAGACGTAGCCGCTCACAAAATACCTGCAGGACTCAAGATACGCAGAGCACACAATAATTTCATGGCCAGGTAGCGAAAATATTACACCAGACAACAAGGTAATTAGGGGGGGGGGGAAGAATAGAACAGCTATAACATTGGCTGCACGGGAAGACGCAAATGGACACACACTGCTGGGTTACCGTCATCTGTAGAACCATGGAGACAATTAATTCTTTTGAGTTACCATGACAATAGATTAAAGCCACTTCTTTGTAATTACTGCACAGGAAATTGCACCCAGCAACCTGGAGAAAACTATTCTTGTTTCCGCTAAGATTCACCCAAATATCATTAGGTATATTCTATAGCAACACGAATTAAAGCCCTAATTTGGTAAAGTTGGAATCTTTAATCCTATCGCTGGCATAAAGCTAGTAGTCCAGCTGGTAAGTCAAAACTGATTTTCACATGTATCGGGACCTTTCGGTTTACCCGTATAGCAGTTGATGGGTGTAAGTTAATTCCGGACATGGAATCAAATTGTCGGAGTTATAATTGACTAAGCTTCACTTTTGCGAAGTTGAAACTGATTCTACATTGGGCAATTCCAAGTAAGGAATTGACGAAATATAGTTTTATTAATCAGTTCCACTTGACGTGATTTGGACTTGACTTGGGTATTTGCCAAATTATAAACCGACGTGGCAGGAATTGACTCGATGACTCCGTCAGTTCTGTCCGTGTGCCAAGTCACTTGTTGGAATGGTATTAGCTAGATTTGATTTGATTTGATTTTGATTGGAATTCCTTGTTTCGATCTGACTTGACTAAATGTGGATTGCTAGTGCATCCAATTCAGGCATATACTACAAAAATCCAGATGAATTTTACCTGACTTCAGCCCCAAATTTGCCAATATCGTAAATTTAAATCGACACATATTGCTGTAATAATACTAGGAAACAGGCTTTGGGCCTATTGTAGGCGGAGCGAACGGATCTTCATTTCAAACTTATATCTAGTCATTTTAATGACGATACCACATTTGTTAATAATTCTGAAAAATCTGGGTGCAATACTTAATGGGCTTTGTTGGGCTGTTTGCCTTTTGGTGTGACGTACTGCTGCTCTTTGCTGGCCTTTTTCTTATTTTAGCCTTTTTTTTTTAATGTAGGCCTATGTTAGGTGTCAAATTTACGTTAACAAGCTTTCGTTTGCTCCAGAATTTAGTTTTTGTTTAGTTATTTGTAACCTCTTTTTCGCAGCCAACACTGAAGACGTGGGTCATTGCCCGCGAGTAAAAATAAAACAGCACGTAATAAGGCGTTTAACTGCAAGCCAAAGCAAATTTTGGCTCAGCAATACTAACTAGGGTTGAAACGTTGTACCAAATTTCATTCCAGTCCGATCTTTCGTTTGGGCTCCACCCAGACTAAAAATGTGCAACCAACGGACCAACATTTTGCAATTTGGTTTCCGTTATAGGCTACGCTTCGCTCGCTCGCTCCGCCAATTAAGGAAAATTGGAAATTAGCCAACAGCGAAAATTATACACTAGAAGTAACATGGTTCAGTAAGCCACCTTTTTTGCACTTACATTTCGTCGGAGTGGCATGACCCGGAATCGAACCAGTTACCCAGTTCGTTCCCAGCTCATTTGCATAGCGACTTAACCACTATGACCAGTGGAGTGATGTGACCATCGTGGTTAAGGCGCTATGCAAGTGAGCTGGGGACGAACTGGGTTGCCATTTCGAATCCGGGTCATGCCACTCCGACGAAACGTAAGTGCATAAAGGTGGCTTACTGAACTACGTTATTTCTGTGGAATAAGTTTCCCTGATGGATTAATTCCAATTTTCCTTAATATCGAAAATTTGTCCGGAATTCACCAGAAATTATGCTGGTTTTGTGTTTAAATTGAGTGGAAATGAATTGGTCAGAATACTTCATGAATCATCCATTGACTGGGATCAAGACTGGATCAAAAGGAAGTCAGTGAATTGGAATCGATTTGTCGTAATGAAAAACGATGAGGATAAGTGATTTGAAATAGCAGGTACAGAATGTGGCACTGAATTAACTGAATTGCTTTGAAACATGGCAATGACTTGCGCCTGGCATTGAATTTGACTCATGATTTCAAATTCTCCATGGAATTTAGGAAGACATGGACCTTCCATGCTGTTCACTTGATGTTGACTCAAATTCATCAATAACCATCACTACTCGTTGAAGCCTTATGGCAGAATCAGTACGTCATTATTCTCATGCAAAAGAATTTTCCTTGTTTTTGCGTTGTCCACTTTTTGCGAGAATTTTCGTTTTCTTTGCGGAAGATGAACAATATGTTCAGCGATTGTTAGCCAGTGTGTGCAAAAATGGGATTGAAGCAACTAAGTATGTGAAGAGTGGTCATACAATAAACTAAGCCGGGGCAATTTGGCTAATCTAACGGCTAATTGGCAATGGTAAATTTGAAAATTATAAATGTGAAAATTTATAGAAATACAATTCCTCTAGAAAAAAGGTACAGATGAAGATAAGACAGTGTAACCATATTTACGTTCACAATCCTATGAAAGCTGTGGTATCCACCCAAAACCAAAACTGGTAGAAAAAAACTGCCAAGTTTCCAAAAGCGATCGGCCTTTGAAGGTAGTGATATCATTCAACCAAGGAAAGGTCGCCAAGGTCAGGCCAGGCCAGGCCAAGTAGAGGCCACCAAGTTGAGAGTGGTTCGGCGCTTCAAAGGAGTGATATCAACACACCAAAACTAGCGAAATAAAACAAATTACAACAAAATTAAAACCAAACCAAAAACCTATAAAGAGGTGACCACGTTGAGAATGGTTCGGCCTATAGGCAAAAGGTAGTAGCAAATTGTTGAAAACCAATTTCTTGTTGACGTGCCACTTTATTACACATCTGCACGGTAGTGGAGTTGAGTTTAATACACAATTTAAAAAGAGGACTGATATCGTATCAAAAACCAAAACTGGTAATAGGGGCCGCCAAGTTCAGAATGGTTCGGCCTTTCAAAGGAGTGATTTCAACACACCAAAACCTGCGCCAACTTAATCGCATCGAATAATACTTTGGACGTTAAATGAAAACTTGAACATTGCTACCGAAAGTAGCAATGTTCTAGTTTTCATTTAACCTTCGAACTATTAAGCGGTGCGATTAACTTGGCAAATGTTTTGGTGTGTTGATATCACTCCTTTGAAGGGCTGAACCATTCGAAACTTGGCGGCCCCTTTAACCAGTTTTGGTTTTTGATATGATTAAATTCAACGAACAAATTTGTTTGTTAATACCCTTCACAAATTCTAAAGGTAACCCAGAATAACGTATAGAAGGAGAAAAATAATTTGAATTAAAAATATGGTCCGAAATTTGGGGAGGGGGAGGGGTTAAGTCACTCAGGGCCCTGTAAAACAGTGTATTTCAGGCAATTTTAGCAACTTCCAAACGTTTGAAAAGTGTAATTTTTAGAATTTTTTTTCCGGGGGAGGGGGAGCAATTGATCCTTTGCTCTTTACTACACCTCTGAAGGAGAAAAAAAATTGAAGGGAGGAAAAACTTACGGGAAAACCGGGAGCCTCCGACCAGTTCGGGCGCCAAGACAATGTCCAGAATAAGCCACAATAGATCCTATAGCCTTTGAAGGAGAGTGCTAGTCTCTCACACTAGCCTGGTCGGCACAGACTAACAGGGAATTTTCCAGGGTCACCTATCCAGTCGTCGACCAGATCAGCGTTTATCAGCTCCCCCCCCCCAACCCACCCCAAAATTTTTCGTTCGTCTGGTGGTTTTCCAAGCGAAACAAATGTACCTCAGGGATGCTGCCGGTAGTACCAGCTTTTTTCACATTTTTTTTTTACATTCCCACTTTTAATTTTTTTCACATTTTTCACATACCCGTTTTTCATTTTTTCACATTTATCTCATACCTGTTTTTTTTTTCATATTTTTAACGTACCTACTTTCATTTTCGTATCACTATTTCTTCCTTTTCATACATCACGAGTTTCACATTTCTTTAATAAAAATTTTCCTTTTCCAGTAACCATTGTAATTCCCCTGTAATTTCACTCAAGAAAGCGAAAACGACTTTAAAGAGACTCCGCCCGTAAACCAGCCAATTATCTTTTGTGTGTTCTAACCACAGGTCTACGTAATTCCGTTCCCAAAATTAGGGCGGATAATTTGATTGTTTTAGTTCGTTTGTGCGTTTTGCCTTTTTTTTTTCGCACCAACACTCGTATTTTTCACATTTTTTCACATTTTTCACACATTACTTTGCCACTAGTAAATTTTCCCATTTTTCACATTTTTTTCACACCGGCAGCATCCCTGGTACCTGTGAAAATACAAATTAAAACCAAAATGTCCCTTTTGAGCATATTCCTGCTAATTCAATTTTACGTAGTAGCGTTCGCCTATACTCACGCAGCATGCACTCTGGCCTGCCACAGTTCAGAAATTGCAAAGGTGCAGTTGGATGGTTGCGAATCTGGCGGTGGAAGGGTGTGAAGTGGACACTCGTAATCCGAAGAATTTGTGCTCGGCCCAGTGTGCGAGAGATTGGCATTTGAACATGTTATCCTTCCTGTTTTCAAGACAAATGTTGACGGAGCTAAGTTGACTGGCGATAAAATGAGCTATTTTTGAATTTAGAGGAAGTGTAGAAAGCTCTCGAATGGTAGCGCGGACGTTTATAACAAGCAGTCGGTTGCACTATAAAAAAAAAAA
>JAHWFP010074707.1:0-16389 GCA_023313725.1 Lithobius niger
GAGGAATGGCACTCGGCGTGTCGCCGCAGTCGCCGTGAGGAGGTGGTGTTGGCCCGTTTGCGCATTGGTCACACTCGACTTACTCACTGTTTCCTTTTGCGGGGGGTTGACCCTCCTGAATGTTATTGGTGTCGGCGGCCACTTACGGTCCGGCACTTCCTTGTTGATTGTTGCCATCTTGATGGTTTTCGTCGTCGTTTCCATCTTCCGCATGACATTGTGCGTCAATTGGGCGATAAGTCTGTCCTCCTGTCCGGTGTTTTTCAATTTTTGCAGGAGGTACAGATGTATGACAAGATTTAGGTTAGGGGTTTGAATAATATCTCTGTAATGTGTGGTGCAGTGGCAACCCGGACCACTGCACTGTGATTGAGGTTGGCGCTAATGACCAAGCTGTCGACGCGCCATTAAGCCTCACATCCCCCCCCCCCCGCTAGGCGGATGGTAGTTGACAGTGAGGGTGATGGATTCGTTGGTAGAGGTGTTATTCCCGGAACAGTAACACGTCAGGAACGAACGGTCGAGGGGGACCGTGGAGAAAGTGAGATTAAATCCGGAAAGGATGGTTCAAGGAAAGTATATTGGATGTCATAATGCAGCTCCTCCTCACATATCAAGTTAACGTTGAGGGTGTTTGGAGCGGAGAGTCCAGGGACCGGCTGCTGTGGCAGGATCACGGAGGGACGGTCTGGGTCACAGAAAGGCCTATTGAAGGTAGGAACGGGAACGGCAGTCGTAAGCAGTCCGGAAGAAGGAAGGCTAGAGAGGACTCAGTGTCAACGCCTAGAGGAACGGTGACAATAGGTGATGGTAAGACCAGTGGTGCGAAGGAAAGTGTTGCGGACGCTGGGTCTGATGGAACGACTGGAGCGGAGGATGTATTGGATGACCCAATTTTGCGAAAAGCCCCTCTATTAGCGGCGGAGGGAAGTGAGAGACAAGGTTAAGAAAAACCGCTAGAGGAGGCTACCGAGGTTGTCTGTAGATAAAGGAGTGTGCCATAGAAGCACGGCCGGAGCACCGGGCTGGTGCCTGGGAGATGTAAGGGCGTTGGAAGGGGATAGGTCCCTCCCCAGCAGTGGAGATGGAGAAATCTTCTGGGTGTGGAAGCTTGGACAGCATAGAAGGCTGAGCTGAGGGAGAATAGCAGCGTATGTGGGTCTGTGGAAAGGAAGGGTAATTGTAATGAGCATCCGCCTGTCTTGTAGTGACACCTTGAGAAAAAGAAGATGGAATACCACTGGAGGAGGAGACCAAACCCGGAGGTGGAAGGTCCATCTTAGAAGCATAGGAGCTAGAGCCGGTGCAGGAAGTAGAGGAGTGTGGTTCCAGAGAAGGGACAGTAGACGAGAGGCCTTCCGAAGGAAAGTCGGAAAAATATGATGAACCTGGCAAGGGCTGAGGAGGTTCCTTCCAAGCGAAAGGAACGGACGAAGTCGCCATAAAACCGGTGCAAAATCAACAGAAGGCAAGACAATCCAACGGGAAAGTGCGCGGAGGAAGGCGCCCTTCATCGGAACGGAGAAATGCGGAGAGTTATGATGCGGTGGGAAGCACGGATCGACCAGTCGAAGTGATCGCCCTAGGAGAAATGATGCCAACAGTTCGCTGCGCCGGAGCTTATATAAGCAGACCTAGGCCCGCGCATGCGTAGTACCATACGAGCTAGGCAGGGAAGACAACTTTCAAGATTCTAGGGGAAAATAAATCTCAAACGGGAAACTGCTATTAAAACATGTAATATATATTTTCGTCGGCTATTAAAAGAAAATTGCGTAAAAATTAATTTTGAAGAACTGGATATAGTCCAGTCAACGTTGTTTTGAAAAAAATGAATAACTCAAATGTTTTATTTCTTTCGCCTAAAATACCTATAGGCCTTCCAGTTAAACATACTAAAACCAGGCATGAGAAATTTTAGCTAATTAGCTGATTTCAGCTTTTTTGGGGGGCTCAAAATGCTTTTCAGCTTTTTTCACTCACGGTCACTATCATGCCTGTAATAGTCCCCTAGGGTGGGGCCCTGGGAACCAGCCTCCATCTTGGATTTTAGTTCCCAATTCTCGGTTTTTTTTCTAAATACCTCGACAATCTATCAACAATTTGAATACTGTAATGCGATAGGAAATTGTAGCTAGTTAAATTTTGTACAAAAAAGTGTATTCACTTTTTATTTGTTTATTCGCAAAAATGGCATTCAAATACAGGAAATTGCGGAAGTTGACGTGGTTGCTCACGGAAAACAAGCGATTGGATTTAGTTTCCAGTTTTTGTTTTTTATAACTAGGGCTAGCTTGGCAACTAATCAGCCTATTGAAAGGTGGGGATGTATTCTTTCCATAAATTCTAACCGAAATTGTTTAATTACGGTGGGGACTATTACGGTAGGGCCCATTTAGAGGTGAAGAGGTAATGGTGATAGAGTATGTTGATTTTTGAATTCATGTGCTCTTGCGAGCCCTCTATTAGCCTGAAAAATGAACACGTTTAGGATTTTGTAAAAGGTGGGGAGCATACTGTACCTATGTAAGCTAAACAATTTCGGTTAGGATTGATGGAAAGAATCGATCCCCAACTTTTAGGAAATTATAAACAAGCTAATTTCGGGCTAATAGAGGACTCGCAAGAGCACTTTGAATTCGAAAATCAACATATGCTTTCACCGTCACCATTACCTCTTCACCACTAAATGGGCATAGGATGGTCCCAATCTTAATTAAACAATTTCGTTAGAATTGATGGAAAGAATAGATCCACACCTTTCAATAGGCTGATCAGTTGTCAAGCTAATTCTAAAAAACCAAAAACTGGGAACTAAAATCCAAGATGACGCCTGTTTTCCGTTTGCAAGCACATAGACTTCCGCATTTTCCCGTCTTTGAACGCCAATTTCTCGAAAACTGTGAGAGATAGAAAAAAAAGTGAATACACTTTTTCGTACAGTATTTAACTGGCTTCAATTTCCTATCACGTTATAGTTTACAAATTGTTGATAGATGTCGAGTTATTTTAGGAAAAACCGAGAATTGGGAACTAAAATCCAAGATGGTGGCTGGAGCCTGGATCCGTAGGAGACTTTTGGTATGTCTAATTGGGAGCCCTAACAGACATTTTTGGCAAAAGATATAAATCTTTGAAATTAATGTATTTCTACCACCCAATTTTGAGCTCCATTGACTGGACTAAACCACGCACTACGGCTGTTTGTCGTAACGTGTGTTTCACGTGACTGGACTAGTCCATTCAGACGGCTAGAGCTCCGCTGTTCTCGTTCGTCAGTGGCTCACTTATGATGACATCACGGCCAACAGCCGTGGCTTGTGGTATAATTTCACCAAAACTCCACCAAAATTGTTTTACTTAAGTGATGTGTCACCTTTAAATTAGTCTAAGCTGTATCGATTTATTTATTTATTTTTTTTTGGCTGAAAGGCAGGTGAATTTATGTTTATTCTTTAACTGTTTTTAGATTCAAATGCAAGTGTCAACTAACAAAGTGTCTTAAGCCAAGTTTGTTCCTACGGAACCAATTTCCCAACTCTTCAGTATTCGGTAAGTTGTGTTTCTTTTTTTTTATGAGAAATAGAAATAACTTGGATTATATGTTGCCAGGAAATAGAACATTTTTCCAAGCCGTCAAGTTTCATCAGCTTCTGCTGTTGCCTAGTTATTAGTTTGGCATCCATAGTTTGCATTTTTTTTTTGCATAAGCTTATAGCATACAAAGATGAGGCTTAAAAAATATTTGGAATTTGCAGTTTTAACACTAGATATAATAATTTATTTGTAAGATCGTAATTACCCGGCCAAACGAGAGATGCTGAAATGCATGCATTTTCCATTGTGTGTTCTGTGGTGTGTAGGCATTAATTCAAAATACTTTTCGTAACTGCATCCCTAGTAGCAAAAGTTCCCTACTTCTGTGACGCGATTTTCAAAAGCGTGGGGTTTTCTGGCCTTCTGGGAGACCCGTCGGGTGGTACCCACCGCCAATTTTGACGAGATCTTCTGTAAGAGTCTTTTTACTTTAGCGAAGTATTCTCTATCTCAGGGAATTTCCGCAGCAGCTGCCTACTTTAAAATGCCGAACCCTCTTTCGTGCTGGCGTGTTCGGTATCTCTGCACAGCAGATAAATTAAAACCTATTCTTTTCTGCGCCAGGGTTAACTGGTTTTTGCTACCAAGTGGTTAAAACCAGTGTTTACATTTGGCCGTGTTTTTGGATTTTGCCCCATTGGCCAAAAATATGGCTAAAATCTACTTGAACTCAAATTAAGAAAAGTCCTACAATAATCATATATTGGCAAATTATAAAAGATGGCTTTGAAAACGTCATTCATCGTTTACTTTGAATATTCATATTCACTTATTTACCTTTCATATGTTTATTTTTACAGTAAAGATATTCTTCTCACAATATCTATGCACATGTATGCAATGACTGTCGAAAATTTGCTTAGATATTGTGAGAAGAATATCTTTTACAGTGAAAATAAGTATACGAAGCGACTTGCTGGTTTTTGCTAGTTTTAGCTGGTAATAACTGATAAAAAGTTAATTTTACCGGCCCCCAGCCAGGCAGCCTAAAAATTGTTTCTATTGCTAGGAAAATACATAACCTGTTAATTTTTGCATCAATGCTCCGCTTGATGCTTTCTTACCCTCACGCACTTGCGTTGCCCTCCGTATAAATGCAGCTCGCATCTGTTGTTCTCTCTTGGTTCGTCAGAAGGTGATGCAAGAGGGGAGGTAGGGTGGGTATGGTTATGTATTTTCCTAGCACTAGAAACAATTTTAAGCCGGCTAGGCTGGAGGCCAGCAAAATTAACTTTCTATTGCTGGAAACTCCATAACCGTTAATATTTACATTAACAGTTAGACCTCGTCAGAGTTTGGTGGCGGGCACCTTCTGATCGGGTACCCCAGGGTTGTGAGCTGGGATCCCCAGGCTTGGTGTTGAAACTTCGTTTGAAGTTTTATGTTTTGCTTAACTGGGAAACAGGCTGAATTCACATCAATTACTTGAAAAGCAATGAATCTAGTTACTGTTGGGTTTAACGGTTTTCCCGGTTTGAAGAACCGAGATGGGTGGAAGAGCTGGGATGGGTGGAAGGATTCTTGGATCATCCACAAGTCGGAGAAGGAGGTGTGGAAATCATGGTGGTGCGGGCTCAGTTGGGTCTATTGGCAGGGAGAGGCTGTTGGTTCGAATTTTCTTCTGCGGGAGTTTGGGCAGGAGCTTGAATGGGGTTGTCAATAGTCCTGGGTGTGACAATTGTTCCCAGCTCGTGTTGTGTATGTCTTCATGTGTTGCATCACAAGTGTGAGGTGATGGTTTCCATCAGGATGCTGTAGTTAGAATCACACGTTAATTAAAAACGAAGCCTTCACAGTACACACACAACAGTTCAACGACGTTTTGGAGGAAACATCCTCCTTCATCAGGTATTCAATAAAAATTAAAAAATACATGGCAATGTACTGCCGAGTCAACCCATCAACAAGTGACACACTAAAAGCATAAAAATTCTAAAACACAGGTCATAAAAAAGGTCTAATGTCTCATTTCAAAAAAGGCAGACAAAAGAGGCGAAGCAAGAAACCCAGTCATTCCACTTGGCGAACCAAGCTGGAAAGACCTGGTTAATGCAAATTTTGAAAGCAACGCGAACGACAGGCCAGGTCCACTTCACAACGGGGAAGGTTATGGCGGAGATTTGCGTGCATAGTTGTTAAGCTGAAGCTTATTTATAACGGGGAAATATTCTTTGAGATATTTACTGTCTGGTGCCAAGTGATTATGTACACGTGGCTGATGGGTTAGAATAATCAAGGATTCAAGGTTAATTCTTGCTCTAGAATTTATTTTTGTCAACAAAATTTGGACGTATCTAGTGCGGGGGTGTGCCCTGGAAAGTTTACGAGGTGAAGTGCCTGTGGCAAAACAATGCTGCACAAGTGAATTAGATTCAACATGTAACTTAAATTTAGATTTATGTGAAGAAATTCTCTCCTTTAATTTTTGTAGACTTTGGCCGACATAAGTCGATGGGCACGTGACTTCTCCGCACGAGATTCTATAGACGGTATTGCGGGTGTTCAAAACGTCGTCTGCTTTGTTTTTGTTTTGATTTTTCCTGGTAAGCTTTTTTCATATTTTGATGATTTTCTAACACTAGTCTAATGTCATTTGCTGCAAGTTTTTTCTTTAAAATTTTTGAAATACCCCTCACATAAGGCAAAGTTACATAAGTTTTGTGAGGAGGGGGGAGTAATTTTTCTAGGTTTTAACTCTTTACCGATAAGTTGGCCAATGTAGGCTAGGGGAATCCGTTTTCCAAGTACATCTGTAAGGTATATTTTAATTCAGCCTCTAAAAGATGACAATTCCCAGTATGCGAAACAATGTGTCTCACTTCATTGATGATGATGCTACTTTTGTAGTGGGAATCCATGTATGAATGAAAATTAAGTGTCCTGGTCGACTGCATTGGCTTTCTATAGTGTGTGAATTCGATTCTATTGCTTGGATTAATAATTACTGTTATGTCAAGAAACGGTATTCCGTGATTTTTTTTGCAGTTTCCGTGGTAAAAGCAAGCGATGGGTTAAGACTGTTAAGAAATTTTAATACGTCTGCTTTAAGAGCAGAAGGAATAAGTGCAAGGCTGTCATCAATGTAACGTTTGAAATATTTAATAGGCGGAAATTGCAGAAGGAGTTTCATGTCTATGGAGTTAAGAACAATATCACAAAAGTATGTGAAGGGCTCCCCATCAGGACACCATTTACCTGTACAAAAAACCTTTGATCAAAAGTGAAAAATGTGGTTTCAAAAATGATCCGAATGGCTCGCGTAAGCGGACCCTCATCCCAACCCTTTTCCTGAAGCATGGGAGGCGGGGGGCCCGATCTGAGTTTAGCACAAACTTCATCAAATTTCTGAAATACCCTGCACATAAGGGTTTCATAAGTTTTGGGAGGGGGGGAGTGATTTTTTAGGTTTTAACGCTTTACCGATATGTTGGTCAATGTAGGCTAGAGGTACCCGTTTTCCATGTACTTCTGTAAGGTATATTAGGTTTTTTTTATGACTTGTGTTTTACAATTTTTTTTGATTTAGTGCGTCACTTGTTGACTCGGTAGTACATTGCCATGTATTTTTAATTTTTATTGAAAACCTGATGACGGAGGATGTTTCCTCTGAAACGTCGTTGAACTGTTGTGCGTGCACTGTAAAGGCTTCCTTTTTAATTAATTTCACAGTGGTGCTACTTCTCCTTCAATTTGTTTGAATCACACGTGTTGAGCTCAAGATGCCGATTTTGTACCTTGAACATGTGGTGTTCTTCCCTTGGTCACGTTGATGTCATGGGCTGTCTCCATTTTTATTTCAGCACCTATTTCGTGGGAGCAGGACCCAAAGACACAGGATGATCACGACCCTCTTAAAAGATTTTTTTGAGGGGGTTGGGAAAAGCTGTCGGAGACCAACTGTGAGTGAGCCCACGACGAGAAAAACGACGTCCTACTTGCTCCTCAAGGGAAGACAAGCTCTCTGAAACCTGATGGCTTGCGACTTCAGATATTTCGTAATTTTAGTCACGAATGGGATGGGCAACGACGTCTTTCTTGTTTCTTCGGTAAAAACCAGCTGTTTGAGACTAGTTGTGTGAGAGACACCTTGATGGGTCGAAATTTCACTCCTAATTTGGGTATTAGTCCCGAATGACACGAGATAACGATGTCTTTCTTTCAAACGACGTCCATCTTGGTTTTCTGGGTGAGCTGTCCGAGTTTGGCTGTTTGAGAGATCCCATGATGGCTTGATTCTTTTCTCATTATGTGAATTTTACTCATGAATGAGGCGAGACAACGACGTTTGTCTTGAATTTCTGGCCAACTGAAATGAAAGCAATTGGATGAGGAGTGACTCCCCCAAGCCAGTGGCGGGATCGGAAGCTTGCAGCGTGGTTTTAAATTCCCTTGCGTCAAACATGGCATCCCCTTGCTCCGTGTGAAACGATTTGCAGAAATCTTGGTTTGAAGAGTTTCGCTCAAATGTAGTTTCAGCATGTTTCGTCTGGGTAGAGTTGTTACAGTCGTGGTGTGGAGAATTCCGGTCCAAGCGTTGTATGTGATGAGCTGCTGAGGAGTCGTTGAAATTCTGGTTTAAAGGGTTTCCGTCATTCCGCGTCAGCAACACGCCACGCATGAGTTACTCAAAATGTGGCGTCCATACGTGTAGGGTGAGTTACAGGTTTCGGATTGTAGAGCTTTCATTAGAACGTGGTTGTGGTGAACCGGGTTCGGTTTCAAGTGAGACCCAACTCAAGCTTGTTTAACGTGAGAGCAGCTGCCGCGTGAGGGCAGTGCATCCCTATTTATTACTTTGTATCGCACACTCATTGGTTAGTTACAGGTGATACACACAGCGAACCTGTGTGTGTTAATACAACTAACTACACCGAATAGTAGGGCCTGTAGCCAGACACTACAACCTCCCCTACTAAAATTTAACAACACTTTTATATTTACACAATTCCAAATTCCTACTATATACACTATGTACACTATTTACACTGTGTTGTTATTTAGCAATTAGTAAAGTTGTATCCCTAAATTGTTTCTACTATTCCCCCTTCTTATTTTCAAATTAACTTTCCAAATTAATGTCTTAACCAACCAAGCTTTTTTTTCTTTCAATACCAAAATTCTTGTAATCACCCAAAAATAGCAATCACAACTGTGCTTTCACATCTTTTTGTAAAATTTAAGCCTTTTTTTTTACTTAAATTATTGAAACCATAAAGATTTCATTTCTTTTCTTTTCACCAACAGCACACAGCAACAGAAAAAACACATGCAAACACAAGAAAAAAATATATATTACAAGTTGGCTGCCCAACATCACACCAAGAGGTTTCGGACCAAAACACAGTGGTTTTGTACCCAAAACAGTTCAGAGATTCAGTCTCTCCGGTTTTTTGATGAGTCGATGAGACTTTCTAGCTTTTGACTTAGAACCCGAAGCCCCGGCCAATGAAGATGTCGCTACTTGCACAGGAGCAATCACAACAGGGTCACTCAAATTTTCGGGAATCATAGCCAGCTTCGGCGGCGAAGGCCTAGGTGGAGTAAGAAGTGGTGGAAAATCCAACTGGTTACCATCTGGCGATTTACTACTTGGCTTACTCAGTGTTTTGATTGGGGTATTATGGGATGTTTTTTGTGGAGAAGCACCATCAGACATACGTTGTGGAGAAAACATTGGAACGATAGGTAAACTTCGGCGCCTTGACGGTCGCGGAACGCTCGTCTCAACCTCGCAACCCTGCACCTCATAAATCGGATTACCTTGCCAATACTGCATATTCGAGGTAGATGAAAAGTTCTCGACTTCGGCTGCATCAGCCTCGCGCATGCGCAGCTGACAACTCAACTTTCTCCAACAAAGTCCATCTTTCGTAGCTACTTGGTATTCATTCCGAGAAATGCATTTCGTAACTTGCGCCAGCACCCACTTGTGCTGAGAATTCGGTCGGTTGTCAGTACAAAACACCATATCGCCCACATTATAAATAAGCTCAGCTTTATTCGCAGTAGACTCTAGTTGTCGTTCTTGGCGTACTGCACATTTGTCCGCAGTACTTGGTGCCATTAGACTTAACCTAGTTCGTATATTTCTTTGCAGAAACGCTTTGCTTGGAGTTACACCATTGGTATAGTGTGGAATATTATGCGCTTGTATGAGGAAATTTGTTAGCGCTACTTCAGAAGTTAGACTTTGCGTTATGCTAGCCTTCATACTTCATTTTAAACTACGTACTAGGTTTTCTACTGCCTTGTTTCGCATTGGCATGTAAGGGACTGACGTGAAATGCCGTATGCCACATTCTAGTAAATAATTCTCAAATTCAGAACTAGTTAGCTGAGGGCCATTATCACTGACAAGTACTTTGGTGTAGCCATACGTAGCGAATAAATCGCGTAAAATACGAATGACAGCTACACTAGTAGTTGCCTTCATTTCGTACACAGGGGAACTTCGAATGGGCATCAATAACAACCATATACATTTTACCAAAAAACGGGCCACAAAAATCCAGGTGTATGCGAGACCACGGCTTCGCAGGCCTCTCCCACACATGCTTTTTATGCATAGCAATAACATCACGGTCAACTTGACATGGTATGCATTTATTTACCAGTTTCTCTAGTGCACTATCAATTTGCGGCCACCAAACACGCGAGCGACCAAGAGCTTTTATCCTAACTATGCCGCAATGCCTCAAGTACTTGTGGACGCAAAACTTCAGGAATTATTAAACGATATCCCCAACACAAGGCATTACCATCAACAGATAACTCAGTCCTATGATTAAAATAGGGTTTTAATTCTACACTTTCCATTTTGTCCGGCCAACCGTCAACTGTATAACGATAAACTGTTGCCAGCAATTTATCTTTCAGCGTTAATCACTCAAGTTGGTCAGCCAAAATGGGAAACGTTTCGATTTTTTGTAAATTCATCACCCTCCAACCAGGATTCGCTTGCTTGGACGGGGGTTCATAAGGCGTTGGCATTCTCAATAAAAAATCGGCTGTCAAATTAAGTGCCTGGGATGTACTGAAGTTCGAAGTCATACCCATTTAAAAAGAGGGCCCACCGCTGAATACGTGCGGCGGCCACGGCTGGGATAGACACCTTGCTCCCGAACACCCAAAGCAAAGCCTGTTGATCAGTCTGCAAAATGACCCTTCTTCCAAACAAATACTGATGGAAGCGTTTGACCCCTAACACTATCGAAAGTGCCTCCTGGTCGAAATGAGCATAGGAACGTTCTGCCTTACTCAAAGACCGAGAAACAAAAGCGATAGGCCTATCCTCACCGTTTGGAAATGTATGAACGATCGACGCTCCTACACCTATGGGACTCGCGTCACAAACGAGCTTAATAGGTAACTTCGGGTCATAGTGCACCAGCACTTTAGAAATTAGAAACGCTACCTTAGCTTTTTGGACTGCACTTGAACACTCACTACTCCATTTCCAGGCGTTCTTTGGAGACAATAATTGGTTTAATGGAGCCAATATGGTCGCCAGATGTGGAACAAATTTGCCATATTGGTTCATAAAGCCTAAATATGACTTTAATTCTTGAATGTTACGAGGTTCTGGTGCGAGCTTAATAGCGTCCAAAACTTCAGGCAAATTAGAAACACCATTTCGATCCAATTGAAATCCCAGATATTTAATCTTACTTCTAGAGAGTTGGCATTTTGCTTTCTTAAGTTTCAATCCGCTTTCCTGCAAAGCTTCTAAGACTTGGAACAAAGTTACATCGTGCTCCTTTCCCTTCCCAGTGGCCAGAATATCGTTCACAAACAGATCAGCCCTAGGTATCTCCCTAAGTACATATTCCATTCGCTTTTGGAAGATTCCAGGAGAACTAGCTAACCCAAACGGGAGTTTCTGAAACTGAAATTGGCCTTTGCATGTGTTAATTGTCAACGGTGCTTTAGCCTCGTCATCTAATTCTACTTGCAGGAAAGCATCTGAAAGATCGATAATCGAAAATGTGTCACAACCTGCTAGTTTCGAAAATAAATCTTCTGCTCTCGGTATGGGATGATATTCTAGATCCAGTTGTGGATTGACTGTGCCTGAATAATCCCCTACAATACGAACGTCACCATTCGGCTTGAACACAAGCACTACGTGTCGGAATTAGACGATGTGCTTTTTTACTTGAATATTTATGATATTTTTTTTTACCAGCAGTCTGTACCTTTTGGGGTTTATGAGAAAGTACGGTTTCTGCAGGCTTGCTAGACCTGCAGACGTGACTAAAATGTCCCAAATTCCCACAGGCTGAGAACTTATGCTTTCTATACCTGCAGACTGCTTTCACGTGATTTTCTCGACCACAACAGAAGCACATAATAGCATTGTTGTTGAACCTTTTACCTTCACCTTTAAAAGGACGTTTATTTTGTACTGAATGTGTTGACGACCCCTGAAACTGAGTTACATTCTTTTCTGCGAGTTCTTGAGAGAGCGCAAATTTACAAGCAGATTCAAATGTTACCGTAGCTGGATCCAGCGCCAAAAGAGCCTTAAGTATCTCGGGATTAAAAATCGTGGCCACAAAACGATCTCTCAGCATTGTCTCCAGCTTGGTTCCATCTTTCGAACCATAATTACAGTGGAGGGTGAGCCGCTTTAACTCTGTAATATAATCCGAGATTGACTCACCCGAAGCCTGCCCCCTCCTTTGAAATGTTACTCGTTCACACAGATAATTTGGAGTAGGACTAAGGTAACCTGTCAATAGAGTGTTTATCTCAATAAGAGTTTTAGTTTTAGGTGCACTGGATGCGCACAAGTTGCGGAGCAACCCGTACGTTTTCGCACCAATACTTGTTAGGAATAAAGCTACTTGTTTGTCGTCAGGCACTTCGTACGCAGAAAAGTGTAATTCAACACGCTCGAAGTACACTGGCCAAGTTTCAAGACTTGAGTCAAAGTCCTTCTGCTTCCTACTTGGAATTGTCGGTGCCATGGTTGCTGTAATATAGCAGGAACCAGATGCGTCGGCGTTTAAATTCAACTTAACTTATTAAATCAAGTGCGTAAGGAAATGCTCACAAATTCTAAATTCCAGAAATCAGTTCGGCCTTAGTTGCACTGAGCAACAGGAAAAAGACTAGACTGAGTAACTAGCTAAATTAAAGGAGCTGACCAATTTGCATGCATTCAAACGGTCTCACCCCACATAAATATTAACTAGGCCTAATAAATTTGAATAATTTTAATCACTTTTAAATTTATCAGCTCTTGCTTGTTCACACTGCAATTTACACATCAAGGGAAAACTAAGTCCTTGTGTGACCAGCTAGGTCACTCTTAATTACTGTCGTAAATAGTAATTAATAAATAAACCTGTTTAAACTTGTTTAATAAACCAAACAGTCCCCCCCCCCCCTGCAGCAATGCCTGAGATCACACAGATGGGGACTCTGTCACAAGTTCAGCTTGACTACCACTAAAATTTGCATTGCTACCCCCTTAAATTATAAAATTATAAGGCAAAATTAACAAGCTTTAAAATACTACATGTATTACACTTCGACTAGTCGACTAAGCCAAGGAGTATTGTAATAATTATACGTACGCTACTCCGTATAACCTCACCATACCCCAACCAATAGATGGCTAACATTTTCTAGGTTTACAAGTTTCTACACAAACCAGGCTTAATTTTAATTTGCAGTATAACAATTTTAAACAAGAAACTGTTCATATAACTTCCACCAATAAGACTCAATTAACCTAGGAATTTCACCAATTTTTTTTTCACACTGTAGCTTTTAACACAAGCCAACAACATCGTTTTAAACTCATTTAGTTTTTAAACCTTTTTGAATTATTTTGACTTCACCCTTATTAACAAGTTAAACCTTAATACACTTTTAACGTTTTTAAACACAAACGTTCTGCATTAAAGCAGTGGAATTTCAAATTAAACCTTCAAACCTAAATCGCATTTAAGCACTAGGAAATTCTAACGTTTTAAACACAACGTTACACATGAGCTGCTCGTTTAAATTTAATTCACACTAGCCTAATAAATTTCCTCATACCAAGCTTATTCCCACGCACCAGCTCCTGTGCCAGCACGACTAAACTTGAATGAAGAAACCCTATCCCTCCGCGTTTCCGAAGAACTGTTCAAATCTGACCTGTATCCAGCGTAGAATCGCGTACTTTTAGTCCTCAAACTCCTGGGATGCAGTCCCTGGCTTCAAAGACGTCAAATGGCGTGCCGTTACAAGGAGTTGCAGAATCCACTGCAAAGATTCCAGCTCTTAAACCTGTAACAGCTCTTCATAGCTCAGCATACAAGGTGAAACGTTTTTCGTTACTCATTAGGCTTCGTTGACTTTAAAATTTAAACGCTTACGTTTACACGTTTCAATGCCCATGACCATACCCTTCGTAAGCGCTGGTAATGGCCAAAACGAGGGGCATGAAACTGGTTTCAAACTTTTAAAATTAATTTAAAAGAATCCCATCTTGTCGCCAATGTGGTGAACTGGGTTCGGTTCCAAGTGACACCCAACTCAAGCTTGGTTAACGTGAGAGCAGCTACCGCGTGAGAGCAGTGCATCCCTATTTATTAATTTGTATCGCACACTCATTGGTTAGTTACAGGTGATAACTAACTACACTGAATAGAAGTGCCTGTAACCAGACACTACAGTGGTGTCGCGTGCTTCATATGGACAGGAGCTCAAACAATAGTTTTTTTTTATTTTTTATTTATTTTGGTCACGTGTGTTGGAGGCCTTCTGAACTTGAGTTTTCACTCGACTGTGTGATCAAATCACGATCGAGATTAGCTGCAACGTAAAACTTCGTGGTGTTGAGTGTTTTACTCAAAACGTGGGTTTAAGCCCCGTGCGAGATGGGCCGACATGTTAGCGGTCTTGTTGGCTTGAGTCTTCGCTCGATTATGTGATTGAGTCACGATCAAGGCAAGCTGCACCATGAAACCGTTTGGACTTGAGAGCTTCACTAAAAACGTGGGTTCTAGCCACGTTAAAGACTATCAGATGTGTTGGCGGTCATGTAGACTTGGTTATTAATTTGATTTTGTGCCCGATTATCAATCGTGTCCAGCGGCAATTGACTTAATTATTTGACGGATTCACAATCGTGATAAGCTGAAATCTGTGACCTCTTAGTGATGAGGGCTTCACTGTAAGAGACCAGTAGATGTGTTGACGGTCTTGTTGTCTTGGGTCTTGACAGTCACAATTGCGACAAGGTACAACGGTGAGCTTCTTGGTCTTGAGAGCTTCACTCCGAACGTGGGTTATAGCCATGTAGGAGATGAGCAGATGTTTGGGCGGTCGTGTGGACTTGAATCCTGACTTGATTATGTGACGGAGTCAAAATTGGACCCAGCTGCAGCCTGATACCGCTTGCTCTGGAGAGGTACACTCAAAACGTGGGTTTTAGTCACGTAAGAAACGATTAGATGTGTCTAGATTAGAGTCTTAACTTGATTATGTGACGGAGTCACAATCGGGGCAAGCTGCTTCTTAAAGCCCCATGGTCTGGAGAGTTTTTTTCCCCCAAAACGTGGTTTCAGCCACGTAAGAGACGAGCGGATGTGTTGGCGTCTTGTTGACTTGAGTCTTGACTTGGTCCGTCACAATCGAGACAAGCTGCTACGTGAAACCTCTTGGGCTGAAAACCTTCACTCAAAGCGTGGGTTCTAGTCGTGTAAGAAGTGAGCAGATCTATTGGCGTCTGGTTGAGTCTTTGACAGATTATGTGACAGTCACAATTGAGACAAGCTGCGCCTTAAAACCTCTTGGTTTGGAGGGCTTCACTCAAAACGTGGGTTACAGCCACGTTAAGAGACTAGTGGATGTGTTGGCGGTTTTGTTGGCTTGAGCTGCTACTTGAAACCTCTTGGTCCGGAGAGCTTCACAAAAAACGTGGGTTTTAGCCACGCTTGAGACGAGCAAATGTGTTGGCGCTTCACCATGACGACTGTCAATGATGGTCGATTTCTCATTTGCAAGTGTGGACGGAAAAGCAAATGCGTGATGCGGGATGTGGAATGCGTGATGCGGAATGTGAATGCGGGATGCAAATGCGAATATCCGTCGACGTGAATGCGAATGCGAACGCTTGCATGAATATTTTGAAGCATATATAAAGCACCCTCAATTGCACCCTTAATATAAAAGCATGAATATTTCATGGTTGGTTCCGGTTCTTGTCAGTGGTGGGTCGTGCCATGTTGCGATGGGTGCAGGGAGGTTGTTGCTTGACTTCCGTCGGCATCACGCTGGCCAATGAAGTGGTGTGCTGACTCCCGCTAGGAAGAGAGAACTTTTTTTAAAGTTTGATTTAGTTCAGTGTGACTCAATAAATTGGTGTTGCCACCGAATTTAAAGAGAGTAAAGGCTTTGCTCTTTCCTTGTATAAAAAATTTCAGTTGCCCCTGGGTGGGGGCGGGGAGGGGGGGTGACGTTGTCCCTCGTTGTGAAGATTGGAGACGTAATGAGGTCAGCAATGGATGCTCGTGGATCCGTCATTTCGGCATAGTTTAGATGGAGTTGAGAATTTCCGTTGGGGGCGGTCTCTTCTCAATCTGCAGTGAGAGTCGCCCACGTTGAGGTGAAGAACGGGACGGGTGATGGGCAAATCCAGGTTAGATTTGTGGTTGGTTACCCATGTAAAAGATACAAATTGGGTTGGGTAACTCCCGTAGGACGATGCCTTTCCAATGTACGGTGAATGTTTCCCACCTTGAGGGCGTGGACGTGATGGGTGTTGATTGGAGATTTCAAACGGGTTGCAGTTCG
>JAHWFP010074708.1:0-16785 GCA_023313725.1 Lithobius niger
CCCCGTCAACTACCACCTGTCTTTTCACTAGCTGGGTTCTCGAGCTATACTTTGTTCCACATTAAGTTTTCAGAAAACTGACTCTATGACGCCTCGTTTTCTTCCACTACGAGTGCAAAAAATCCGTAAACATCCCATTCGTAAACTCGAACAGTAACTGTGTTGAGTCTACAAGTTTGATATCCACATGTTTTTGCACTCTTAGTGCAAGGAAACGAGTCGTCATCCATTCAGTTTTCTGAAAACATAAAGTGGAACAAACTATAGACATGTAATTCCGGCATATTTGGGGTTTGAGTTGTTTAAAATTACCCATTTTAGTTAAAATACACATTTTTTGTTGTGTGTTTTCTGGGTTTCTACCAAAATAGCTAAACATTTTCGCCGAGTTTTCCAGGTTTTCCAGAATAGTTGAGGTTAATTTCCAGGCTATTTACCGTAATTTTAGGATCAACATTTTTTTTACACATTTTAACAGTTTTTCTTGTTGGAGTGACAGAGTGCACAAGAACAATACAGGAGTAGAAGGAACACATTTTTTTACGGCTTTGTTTTAACGAAAAGTGTTTAATGCATTTCGGCCTACGCCTAGAAGTGTGGCTTTGTTTTTCCCCCGAGTTTTCCAGGTGCTCTGTCTCAGGTCCTGGTGACGGGATCCAGATTATAAAGACTCAGGTCCCGGTGAATTCATTGAGAAACTAGGCCGTGACGGTGATAAAGAGAACATAACCAGCGTAACCTAACTAACCTAGCCTAACCTAACCGAATCTAACCAAAACTAATACAAGTTTGTCTAAAAACTGCATTATTTTTGTTTGTCGGGATCCACACGCATAACTGCGGTCCCGGCAACGCGTCCAAATAGGCTTGAAACAGTTATGCCTAATCGGGACTAGAGACGGCGTTTTCCAGGTTTTTCGTGTAAAACCAGAAAATTCCCTAAGTTTGACACATGGTTTAAATTTCCTGAATTTTCAAGGTTTTCCAGGTTGGTGGGAACCCTGGTTTTTCTCTTTCATGCGTATTTCATGCGCATATTTCCTGCGGTTAAATGAAATCGGTCCTTTTCTCAATTTAAATTGTCACCTATTCTGTGTGACCCGGACATCAAGCAACGGGTTTACAAAGGAGAAATACCAGGTTTAACAGCATTAGACTTTAGTTCATAAAACAGCTTACAAAACCCCAACCAGCAGGTAACAAACGAGTTGCACAACTACGATTACAATATGCTCACTTCCGTTTTCCAGCTCTCGCGAACACGCATGCGCATACAAAAGGAGATTTCATTCACTGTATTCACCAGGGGTGTTATGGGTGGAACGGGGAGTGCTGAAATGCAGCGCTCACTGTGACAACATAAGGTCTTTTACGAAGTGACATGAACATTAAGGATATTAAATCCTATACTATAAGAGACAGTTGCCCAGGAAAACCGGAGAGATGATCTGTGGCGAGAACGACCGACGGAGCGAGCACGAGCGCGAGCTTCTCCGATCGCCCACTAGATGCCACTACTAACATCTCGCTCTCAAACGAAACCACTAGCAAAACGAAACTAGGACCAAAGTAGGGCAGGACGGTACTTTTTGGTATGTACGCTAAGAGATGCTCAACAGCACGAAGTTGAGCATAAAAAAATGTATTTTCAACGTTAATTTACCGCTAAAGAAGAACCAAGGAAATTTACTTTAATGTTAATTTGCCGTTACTTAGCTAAAGAAGAACCAAGGCAACATGGAATCGAGGCTACTTTCCCCTCTCAGGTATCTCCGTTGGCCTAGAGAAGCACTGGAAAGTTTCGAACACCGCCTATAGACGACAACGATCAACACACCCCAGGGACAGTCACTCCCATAACGATCAACAAATCCCAGGGACAGTCACTCCCAGTTACTGGAATCGACCTTCGAGAAGAATGTTTATCTCATGACAAGCTGTATGTGGCAGCATCAAGAACTTCAAACTTCATACTGGCAGATAATGATAAAACAACAAGAAATGTAGTTTACATACAAGTTTTGCAGTGATTTAACTACACTCCCCGAATTAGGATCCCGGGCGAAGCCGGGTACTTCAGCTAGTTAGTTATAAATTTTAGGGATTTTCAAGCCGTGGCGCACAAGCGGTAACACTCCATAGCGGGACGCTCGGGAAGCGTGACTGAACATTGAAGAGCCGCTGAGCGAACATGGTGGGGACAACTCAGTCGGCTGCGTGCATTGCGTAAACAGACAAAAGACGTAAATGCTGCTTCAAGAATTGGGATACATGTATTTTTTTTGTTCAGTAAACGGTATAGTCACTCACGCTACTTACTATGTTTGTTGTTCAACAAAAGGTTGGGATTATATACTATATTATTGTTTGTTTTTCAACAAAAGGTCGGGATTGTTTACTACTTTATTATTGCCGCGAGTTGAAAACCGAAGCGCCTTTAGTTTACTTATACTGCTACCTTCGGCTACATCAGTTTTTTGTGTATGAAACGAACATTAAATTTTATATTTATTCCAATTTCTCGTGCACTTTATATTTTACCGGTTTTTTTGAAAATAACCTAAACGATTCTGAATTTGGCAATACATGGCCCGTATGTCATGATGGCATTTTTTTAACACAAGTTTTCTTTTCGAAAACAAATAGGCATAAATAAAAATCAACTTGCATGAAATTTAAACTTAAGACCAAGATATTTAAAATGATGTTACGAATATGACGGCTATGTTTTAAAGAAATATTGTTCAACTACAGGGCATACGAAAAAAAGTCATTAAAATTTTTCATTAAAAAGCAACATGTGTACGGGAGACTTTTTTAAATTTTTCATTGTCAAAATTTATCAAAAGGTGCAAGAATGTTTTTTTTTTTCCTTTTCGTAATTTCAACAGGCAGTTAACTGTTTGTTCTGAAAACAAAGATATCAGAATTTCCAACAGTTGACAACTTGCGTATCAAACATCACTGTTTTCGTTATTTCAGATAAATCCCGTGAGGATTCTCAATTTGGGCGGTTTAGTTGCCTTCAAGTCATTAAAAAAATCGTGCACATGGTTATCAGTCTTGCGGCCAAAGCAGCGGCGTAACTACAGGGTGGTAGAATGCCATCAGCCCCAGCATCCCCCCCCCCAAAAAAAATTTACATTACAAAAAGGCTATTTTGTAGTACACTAGTTTTATTTAATTTGATATAAACTTTATTTAAAAAATGAATTTCGAGTCCCCCTATCTTTAATAAAAACATATGGTGGTCCACAAATATATGCACAAGCTGGAAAATTTTTCCAAGTCCAAACTTTTTTCCATGTTTTTTTTTTCAAAAAAAGTGAAAATAGGGACCACTAGACTGGAGTACGAATAGCGGTCCCTATTTTCACTAGGCCTATAACAAGAATAAAAAAAAAAGTATGAAATTAGAAATTTTTCACCTCGTGCGTTTTTTATGGGGCATCCTGTGTATTAAGGAGGGGGGGGAGGGCTAATTTCCCGCCGGCTCCACCTGACGTAGCCATGCCACTGGGCCAAAGACTCTGGAATAATAGTACATAGCATGAGGGCAGTCCTGTTAAACAGGCTAAGTTTTTTGCCCTTAGGCTGTGAATCTTAAATCTTGAAAACACTAAAAAAAAAAGTCCAAGTTTTGCATAAAAAAAGCTCAACTTTTTGCAGAATTATCACACACAAAAAAATCATTTGACAGATAGGCTCGTTTCAGCCCGGATAAACAAGCTTAAAGCTCAAAGTACGTTGTAAATTGTAATTGCGGCAATTACATGGTGTGGAAATTAGCAGTAACGTGCACAGACCCTCGACAGGGCAGGCTCAGTAAAAGGTTATGCCGAGTTCCACCCCCCCCCCTCCGGACTTTTTTTTGGGGGGAGGGGGGATTTGGCTTGTACTTTGCTTACTCTTTTCTGCCCCTTTCCAGGACATCTTTCTTGCCCTTTAGGCCCTTTTTTAGGCACGGGGGGCGGGGGGGGGGGGGGAGATTAACCCTTCCCTTTATTGGAAAACTATTTTGTAAAAAAAAATATGCCCTCTTGTGCTTTTCTCTGCCGTTAAATGCTGGCTCCACTGCCAGAGAAAGAGCCTTGAAGGGCATTTTAAAGCCCCGCCGTTCCTGGGACGTTTTTCAATACGTTTTCTTGACCACCCCCGCCCCCTTTTTTTTTTAGGCGTACATGGATTGTTTTTCTTGTAGGTATTACATTGCCAAGGTAGACGTGAAAAAGTAGTTTTTCTCGCCTTCACAATGTGGCTTGGAAAACCAAACAGGAAAGGAACAGCACATTATGTTAACTTTCTGAGGTTCACGTAGCCTTTTATAAAGCATTCTTCTGTGAAATGGTTTGAACACAAAAAATGATGTATTGTTGGAGAGAATTTTTCTCTTCGTACTTTCTGAAGCCATTGTTTTAGCAATGTGGGTTTACTGAGAGGAAAGCTAAAGGCAAAAAATATAAACATAATAGGTAACGGCTAATTATAATTTTTGTTAATGATAATTTATTGAAAGTAAAGCAGCCCTTCGAGGAGTATAAAGTTCCGTATGCGACCGCCAACATCAGTGAAGGTTTGCATAATTTCGAATGGACCTCACCGGGTTTCTAGGGC
The DNA here is from genome assembly GCA_023313725.1 of Lithobius niger. Taxonomy (NCBI): domain Eukaryota; kingdom Metazoa; phylum Arthropoda; class Chilopoda; order Lithobiomorpha; family Lithobiidae; genus Lithobius; species Lithobius niger. The sequence continues at coordinate 4,615 of JAHWFP010074708.1, forward strand.
TATGTTGGTTAGGTTAGGTAAGATACCTGATAGCTGTTCATTAAAATAACTTAATTTAATAAAAACGGGAGCAAGTGGTGGTCGCATATGGAACTGACTCTCATTCGAGGTCACTTCCAAACCACCTTTTACCGATAAAAGTAATTTTTACGCACAGGTAGTGCCATTGCGCACGTGAGATGGTTTAGATTTGACCAGACAGACTGCTATTTCACTGATTAAGTTACGGGTGAAATGAAGTATTTGTGTAGTGTCGAGTGGAGTTTTGACAGTTAATGGCCGCGTAAACCTTCACCATACTGTTTTCATGGCTTGTGAAACACAACAACGTAAATAAAAATACAACAGCGTAAATATAAAGCGCACGATATCACTTAGCAACTATCCGCCATGCTGTTAGGCCGGCCGAATGTCCCTACCATGGACCGTTCCCGCCCGTTCAATTCTCAGCCGCGACGCCAGCGCTCATGGTGCGTCTAGACTATACTACTACTATTCCAAGGTCTTTGGTCGAGGGTTCACGGTCAGTTCCGGCAAGGCCATGGACAGACCGCGCCATCTATTACCAACATAGAAAACCATGAATCAAGAAAGCAACGACGCCTCGCTCCACTCCAGGCCCGTCAGCTTGCTTCTGTTTAGTGACAGACAAGCTAGGAGTCGTTCAGTACCGTACAGATTGAGAACCCAAAGGAATTTGTATCTGAACTAAGTGAATGCGTGAAAAGCCCTTAATATGCGCCAGATCTCCCAATTTGATCGATGCCTTTACGTGTTTAAAGTTTAAAGCATAAATTTTGTTCAGATACCAATCCTCTTTGGTTCTCATGCCGTCACTAACTATAATGCCGAAAGAGCATGAAGCTGACAGGCCTGGAGTGGAGCGAGGAACGCAGCTACTATCTCAGCTTGCCTTGCACGGAAGGCAGGGCAGGGCCTCAATGGGCAGGGCGCAGCAGCGCGTACGATGATAACGTGGAATTTCGGACGAATGATTGGGAATGATCACTGTTAAGGTGGAAGAATATAATGGAAGTGATCATTACATAGAGGCAAAAGCAAATTATGGAAAAATTGTTGTCTGGTTTTATATACTTTTGATAGAGGGAACCATTAGCAGTGGAGATGGGCCGTGGGAGGGGGTCCGCTAATACAAGAGATCAGGCAAAACAATAACAATAACAGAAGTAATAACAAACGCAGGGTGGGATATTTCAGTACCAAAAAATAGTAGGGATGAACGAACGGCGGGGAGGGGATTTTAGAAGTTTTAGTAAAAAAAAAAAAAAAAAATAAGGGTGAGCATCAGGATGGGTGAGCGTTAGGATGGGGTTCATTTCGAACTGAGTATGGAAGTAAAATGAGTTGGGGGTAGAGATGAGTGGCAGTAGTGGCGCAATAAAATCTGTGTTCGAAATTTTGATGACCCTATTCTTTTCACACAAAAGGTTTGTCCCCAAAAGGTTTTCAGTAGTTCCCCAGCGAAAACATTAGTGCTTTCCTATAGGTTGAGCCCGGCCGCTGCTTCCCCCCCCCCCCTTCCTCCTGCGCTTTGGCGCCATGCCTGGGTGAGAATGGAGGGAATTTTTGAAATTTCTGTTCAAAAAAAATTGTAGGGAATAGCTGGGGGGGGGGGGGGGGGGGTTGTAAATTTTCAGTGCAAAAAAACTGACACGGACAATTTTTTTAATTTCAGTACAAGAAATAAAAAAAAAAGTAGGGATGACGACTGGGGCTGGAGGGTGGGGGAATTTTCAAAGTTTCAGTACAAAATACACAAAAACGTAAGGAAGAGTGTCCAGGGATGGGATAGGGCATATATCTGAGGGGGGGAGGGGAAACTGTCTGAAGATACGTTACAAAAAAGAGTGGAGAGATCAGTGGTGCGGAAGAGGGAGTGCAGAAGTAGCAATGGATGGTAGCTGCCCTGAGGTGAATTGGGGGAGGGGAAGTTGCCCTGTTCCCATCCCCAGAGATAAATGCCCCTTCCCCCAATATATCACCTCCTCATCTCTGGCCACTCTCTATTTTTTCATCCATTTTGTTATAAATCTTGACAATTTGTCTTCAAAGGGAGGCCCAAATATTTGTTTCACCCCATGCAATACCTCAGCCGCTCATTCCTCAGCTGTTCCTCCCTAATTTTTTCGTGACTGTGAATTACTCCTTCAGTGTAGTGTTATGTTTGCTGAAACCATTTTTACATCGTCAGTTTGGCCTAGGCTTTTCGTATGATTGATATTCGACAATCACTTCGACAATCATGCACAATCATTTCAACAATCATTTCTATGATCTGTGCCTAAACATGCCGCTAAAAAAGTAGACAAAACTTCGGTGGTGCCTATTTTCGACCAGTTGTTGCGAGCAGAATGATGGCACGGACGATGGGGGGAAAACAATGGGGGAAGCTTTTCAGGACAGCATGTTTCTCGAGAGTGTCTTGTGCCTTATTTATTTCCACCAGCATGAACATGGTTGGTAGAATAAAAAAGCGATGAGTATTACAAAAGAGGGATCATTAGCCGTCGTGGGGGGGGTTAGTATTTGAGTCACAATAAGTGTTGATATTTTCGCCAACATGAACTTTGATTGATAGAAGTATAGAAGTGATCATCAGAAAGAGAGTATCACTTAGCAGTGGGGGAGGGGGATCTGAGTCACAGGATGCGCTGCCTGAGTGAGTGATCGAAGCGAACGAAAATCAGCGTTTGTTAGCCGGTATGCGCAACAATTTGAAAAAAACTTATTTCGGTCGAACATGGACGCACACATTAGCTACCATAGCTAACCAGTGTTGCAAATCGTGCATTCAACACCACCCACGGGCTTCAGCTAGTTCATATAAAATATTACATAAAAGGTATCAGGCTGCATTTGGCATGCAAGGCAGTCGTAGTTATTGTTGTAAATCAAATCAGTGCATAAAATAGCACAATAAGTTAGAAAAAGGTAAACAGGAAACTGTAAGTCTAAAATAGATGGAGAGCCCAGCCAGACAGAGCGTCTCCAACACAAGGTTAAAAGAGTAAGATTTGAGGTCAACACGAAAACAAGGGGTAATGGGTTTGTACCGTTTTGTCAACAGACCACTTTAGATAATTACAGGCTTAGTAAAGTGAGTGACATATCCCGAGCTAACAAGCTCGAAAGTGGAGCAAAGTTGACAGGTGATCAAGATTGCTGTAATTATTATAAGTGGAGGGATAATTATGGACGATATACAAGACGGAAAGAGGGAAAGTCTATTAACTATGGAATGTAAACAGAATTCATAAAAGGACGAGGGGGACGTAAGTGAAAGTGTGTTTGTTATTAGGAGTTGAGAGGATCATCAGCTTGTTTCTTACGTTGTGCTCCGCCCGTTCCTTTGGCTCGAAAAAGTACGCCAGTGTTTGGTTGTGGTGCCGGGTTACTCGACGAACACGCCGCATAGGTTACACCGACTCAGCTAAGTTGATAGTGTCTTATTGTTGTAATGCTTGAGTATTAGGGCTATTATTAATTAGCGGGAAGTATAATCAAGGCAGTTAATTGTTGCGATTCATATTTATTTAACGACAATTATTAAGGTTTAATAATTGGGGTTTAGCAAATATGGTTGAGTGTTGACTTCATTTCTCACGTATATTATCGCATATGCAATCTTATTAATACGGTCTATCTAAAATAAAGTAATTGGCCAATTCAGAGTTTAGATTGCTGACATGCTTTAGCTTGAAATAAACAGCTAATTAATCCATTGGTGTCTTTACTCTTGAATTGATAGTGTTTTGTTCACACAGTGTTATACATCCATCTTGACTATAATTGTGGTTTTAACGCAAAATAAAACCATAACAGTGGTTGTCAGAAATAACTCACGCCTAGTAGAAATTATTTGAAAGTGTATTTTTTTTTTCGGCTCGGATAAATTAGTAAAATATCTTTGGATTTAAATTTGTAGTATGGAATTTTGGTGGACTGTTCTCGTAATCCTGTTAATTTGTGATTTGGCAATGAAGTTGGCTTTGGTTAGGTATTTGGATTTGCTCATTGCTTGAAGTCAGCACTGTGATAGAGGGTTGATAATTTTTTGTGTATGCTATACTTACAGGGAGTAACGAAAGTGTTTTAGATTGAATTGATTCATGTTCAGGTTGATTATTGGATTGGTAGAATTTTAGCGGGTTAATAACTCGATTTATATTATCGCAATTACTCTTTTGTATTGGTTATGGCTTCCGGGATATTGTGTATGATTTTGTGCTTTAATTAAGCGCTTTGGATATTGTTGATTTACTGCGCAGTGAAAGTGATTTTGTGATATTGTTGCAAGTGTTTATTTTAAATTTGGTTAGTTGACGGTAGCTAACTGTTGGCATGAATTTTGTTTAGAGGGTGAATTTCGCTTGCACAGTTTTAATTTTAAGCTCACGGGTGCGGAGTATTCAGAGTTGAATTAATTTGGGATCGGATCGGATTGTGATTTTTTATTAACTTGACAGGGAGAAAAGTGACTGTTTTGATTAGCTAGGTTCAGATCACGGTAAGTGATACAAGCCAATTTGGTATTACAATAGCATATAAAGGGTGTAATTGGCGGAGTAGCTTTGAAATTTTTCCTTTTGTAATACTATTGAATTTTAATTTTAACCGTTATCATGCCAAGAGGTAGAGGCCGTGGAGTCAAAGTTGCGGTTAAGCGTTCTTCTAGGGGAAGAACGATTAAACGCCCGTTAAATAGGGATGACTTCGTTAACATAAGTCAGGTGACTACCAGTACTCCAAAGCGCATTACGCGCGGAGCTATTATTGAATCGGATTCAGACTATTCTGATGATGATCGGGGCAGAGACGATACTCCTCCACCTTTTTTGAATCGGGAACGTTCTCGTTCGCCGGTTCGTAGCGCAACAGGCAATAATGGAGACAGGGGTCGACGTAAATCACGTTCGTCTCGCCTGGGAAGGATTACCAGGGATTATGTGAATGGTAGGCTGGGTTCGGAAGCAACTTCCGCTCCTCGTGGCTTAGCAGTTGATACGGAAGAAATTAGGGGTTTTATAGCGGAGGAAGTAGCTAGACGGTCGAATACCGGGGTTAATGGAGAATTAATAAAGAGTATTTTGTCCCAAACAATTCCAGCTTGCTTAAGGGCCAGTAATGAAAGTCAGATTGATGTGGTTAGGGAAATGGCCGAATCGTTCAGGGAACATCGTTCTGGGGATAGGTCTGAGAAATCTAGATTGTGGGAGGAGGTAAGACAAGCCAAAAAGGCTATCGCAACTTTTTCGGGAAATGAAAATCTCGATGTTTTCACTTTTTCATTAATGTGTGAAAATTTAAGGGCTTTGGACCCAAGCATTAAAGATAGAGAATTGATTTCAGTTGCTTGTAGCAAGTGTACGAATCAAGTGGCAAAATTTTTGGCAATGAACCCACAAATTTCAAGTCTCGATAATTGGGATACATTTAAAGAAGTTTTGGTTGACCGTTTTGGATCTGCCGGGAAGAGTGTCACGATGAATAAATTTTACACTACGGCTATGGAGGAAGGTGAAACTATCGAGTTATTTTCGGCTAGGTTAGAATCTATGGCTTCGGCACTTTGGAGGGTAAAGCCTGGAGATAGCGAGGTGGAACGCAATAGGAAACTAGAGTGTAAAGATGAGGCATTGCGTGACGCTTTTCTCCATGCTATACCGCCCGAAATTGAGGGCTATGTTTTGTCAAAGGACCCAACAACGTTCAGGGAAATGTATAATGCTGCTATTCGCAAGCGCTCAGTAATGGAGGGGCGTGTAGGGAAATGGGCAGCGAAAACCTCAACGTCACCAGCTGTAGCAACTAGTTCCAATAAACCTACTGAAATTGGCATTAACAATTTAGCGTTGGGAACTATGGCGGACAAAATCGAAAAATTAGAAAGGTCCGTAAATAAAATAAGTTCATTAAAAGGGGAAGTAAAGGTTAGTGCAGTTCAGGCTAGTGGTCCTGAAAATAGACATTGTTACCGCTGTCTGGGCGTCGGACATTTGAAAAGAGAATGTAAGACAAAAGAGCAAAATATTAGAATGGTACGTCAAAGAAATGAACGAAAAATAAGTTCGGGAAATACTGGAAGGGGTAGTTTTTCAAATAACAGAGGCTGACGAGGAGGTTTTCGTGGCCGAGGTAGTTTTCGGGGTGGCCGGGGAAACTCGTATTCGGGAGGAGAATATCGGGACCCCCAACATTTTAATGCAGGTAACCATAGAAATGGCAATAATAACGGAAATGGTGGAAATTATAACAATGGTGGTGGGCAGAATCGTAATAATTACGATAACCACCTGCAGAATTATAATAACCAGCAAGACCGTAACCAAGGTAGACAGCAGAGTGGTCAAAATAATGCTACGCAGTGTGCGGCTGTAACAAACCAGGGTAGTGAAAACAACCAAAATAATGAGCCTACAAAAAACGAGCTCATAGCCTAGACGCAAACGGGTGTCTAGAGCCGCAGGGTGTGGTACATGAAAAAGTCGAGGTGATAAATACTGTTCCGATTAGTGCGGTACACACCCAAAATCCCGTTGGTCCCTCAGTTGAAGACATTAAAGGTAAATCCATCAATTTTAACAAAGTTCAGTTGTTTGAGCCTAATCATGCTAACGATTTGTTTAATAATCTTTATTCAAATGTCGATTGGCAACAACAACGTTTATCACTACCAGATAGAACTTTGGCATTACCCCGTCTTGCATCATATTTCGGCAAAGTTCCTACTAAATATGTTTCATGTTCCGTAGAAAATAACATTGAGATGACAGATGACTTTAATGAAATGTTAAAAGTAGTAAATGAAAAGTACAAATTAAAATGCGATTCAGTCATAGTGACATTGTTCGAAGATGGGATTGATTCTTCGGCATTTCATTCAGAATTAAATAGCGTTGATACCAGTAAACCAGTTATTTTATCAGTTCTTGGCCAAAAGCGTAACGTTCAGTTTCGGCACATCGATGATCCATTTTTTAAAAATAATGTTGAAATGTCATCTGGCTCCTCAATCGGGATCTCCGATAAAATCCAAAATGAATGGAAGTTCAGGATCCCGTTATTGGAAGGGAACAACGATCCAACGATTTGCCTTACATTTTGGGATAGTACATGTGACACCACACCAAAGAGCATTCCAAATGTAAACAAATCCATTTTGAGAAACGGGAGGCTACGCGTTAGCGTCTCTGCCGAAATGGGTGAGCGCTGGTACACTCAGCGGCATCTAGCGGCGGAAATCCAAACTAGAATCGAAAGTGACGGCCCACTAGATTCAGGTCAGGACGCAGGGCCATTGTCAGAAGATAAAAACAAGGTTTCAGTTCACAGTGTTCAAAATGCGGTTTTCTCTCGCCCACATTTTGTGTTTGATGTTGGGGATAAGCCGCGGATAGCTTTACTGGACATTGGGTCATCAGTTTCTTTAATCTCGGAATCAGTAGCACAAGAATTACTGTGCGATACCAATATCGTTTGTGAGCTACATACTATGGAAACGCCATTAAGTTTAGTCGGGGTAGGACAAAAAGAAATTAAATCTGAACAAAAGATCGTTGTTAAATTGTCTAAATGTGAATTTTCAAGACAACAGGACTTTATTCTAGTACCGGATGGTTCTTTTGGGGAAATTCCAGTGTTGCTGGGATTCGATTTCATGTCTAGTAAACTTGATTCAGTATCATTAGATTGTTCGAACAACGTTTTGAAAATCGGGATTTTAGAATTTCAGTTATCAGCAACACCGGAACTAGCATGGGCTAATTACATTCAAAACAGGGAAATAGTGAATCGGGAAATGTATAAACCTACTGGCGTTTACGTAGCTACACTTAATGTTGCATCAGATGCAGATTCAGGGGAAAATCCAAAATCAACGTGGAATTGCACACCTAAGCAGGAGTATGTAGATGTAGAGGTGACACTTTTACGGGACGAGCTCATTCCGACGAATGCAGAGACCCGTGTAATAGCCTTATTAAATACTCCATTTCCGGAAATACAGAGCGGCATTTTTGTGCCAAACACTACTGAATCTTTAGTAGTCATGGCTCATGGCTTAGTAAATACGTCACCTACCGGTATTCTTCCGGTGATGTGCATTAACATGAGTGGTGTCGATGTCGAGTTGAAAAAGGGTACTGTGCTGGGACATTACACGACAGCGATCGTGGAGTACGGGGACGAGGCTACGAAAACGAACACGCACGAGGCAGCGCCAGTCGAGACAAGGCCAACTCAGCAGTTGGATGGTAAAGACAAACAGGGAGAAAGCTCAGCGGAGGGTCCTGCTAGGGTACTAGCAGAGCCCCCCCCCCCCTGTGCCCAAAACAAAAGAGGAATTGGAAGAAGAGTGGAATACAATAAAACATAAATTTGCTTTTCCAGATTTAGACGTAAATCAAAGGGTGGAATTCTTAGAGATGCTAAAAACACATCAAAACTCGTTTTCAAAAAACGATTTTGACCTGGGAGTTTATGATCAGTATGAGGTGCCTATTCGAACTGGTAATGCGGAGCCAGTTCGTTCCAGGTTATACAGGGTGCCATTCCATCAAAGGGATTGTAAAAGAGGGAAAAAGTAGCTGGATGTCGCCATGTCTCTTGGTAAGGAGGAAGCCTAGCGGATATCGTGTAGTAGTGGATTTACGCGGTTTGAACTCGGTGGTTGAAAGCATAAGCGTGCCGATACCTACCGTGACAGAGAGCATGGCGCATCTCAGTGGGTCTAAATACTTCAGCAAACTGGATTTTAAGTTCGGATTTTACCAGCTCAAGCTTGCTGAAGCTGATAAGCATAAAGTAAGCTTCAATTCGTCCAGGAAAAGCTGGATTTTTCAGCGTTTGCCGATGGGTTTGAAAACGGCTCCAGCGCACTTCCAGTTTTGTGCTCAGATTTTCGCTGAGATTTTAGGTGCCTATTGTGCCTGCTATTTAGACGATGGTCTTCTCAATTCCCCAGACTTTAGGACTCATATCAGACACGTAGACAGAGCTCTGGGTCTTGTTGCTAAAAGTGGCATGAAGCTAAGTCCGGAAAAATGTTTATTTGGCTGCAAATCTGTGAAATTCTTGGGATTTGTACTGGACGAACACGGAATACACCCAGATAAGGACAAACTTAGGGCTATGGAGTTATACCCTGCACCTAAAAATCCTAAACAAGTACGCCAATGTGTCGGGCTATGCAATTATTACAGGCGTCATGTGGCGGGGTTTGCCACCCATGCCTCTGTATTAACAAGGTTGACGAGAAAAAATTGCAAGTTTGTTTGGGGCGAGACAGAGGAAAATGCTTTTAGGGAATTAAAGAAAGGGATGGTCAATGCCGCTACGTTAAAGCACCCAGACTTCACGCAGCCATTCTACCTTGAAACTGACGCATCCGATTTTGCGGTGAGTGGCTGTTTGTCACAGATGCACGGAGGCATTGAGTATCCCTTAGCCTACACTTCCCGAACACTCACTCCTAGTGAGCGTAAGCAGACGACGACTACCAGGGAGATTTTAGCCATTGTAAATGGGATCGAATCTTTTAGAATATATTTACTAGGTAAAACGTTTTTTTAAACCACGGACCATATGGCTATAATTTTTTTGTACAACTCGTCCTCTTTGTCTCCTAAACTAGAGAGAATTTTGCTGCAAATAAGGGAGTACGACTTCTGCTTACGTCATAGACCTGGCAGATTACTGGCTGTTGCAGATGCACTATCTCGCGTCGAGATTCCAGTGGCTGTTCTTGGCAGCCAATATCCGGACTGGACTCGCGCGCATCTAGCAGCTGAACAGCGCAAGGATCCCTATTTTGGCGAAATAATTAAACGTCTTAAAGATCAGTCGTCAGAAGAACTCTTGGATGCCTCAAACAAACGCAACATCTTTTTCAAGGATTACGACGAGATCCTGTATAGGATCCGGCTCGCCGACCCTGAACAGGGCAGAATTGAAAATCTAGCACAGATGTGTATTCCTAAACCCCTAGTAAATTTCTGTATTAGAGATTATCATTCATCTACAGCGGCCGGGCATCGGAGCCGAAAGAAAACTTTGGATTTAATACAGTTGCACTGTTTCTGGCCTAAAATGGCCATTGCCGACTACGTAAAGTCGTGTCAGGTCTGCCAAGCTTATGCTAGACCGAACAGACCCCATAAGGCGGAACTCAGAGCCTATACCCCCTTGCAAAGGCCAGGTTTGTCTTGGTCCTTGGATCTCATTGGGCCTTTGCACACCAGTAACCATGGGGCTAACTATATTCTCAGTATGGTGGATGATTTTTCTCGCTACACTATCGCAGTGGGCATTCCCGATAAAAAGGCGGAAACGGTAGCTAAGAAAGTGTTTTCTAGACTAATTGCTAAATTTGGCAGTCCCGTCCAAATCCGATCGGACAACGGGAGTGAACTAAATAATACTATTATGGCTAAATTGACTAATTTGTTGCAAATTAAACAAATTAATTTCACACCTAATGTTTCATGGGTAGGTGGGTTAGTTGAAAATTGCAACAAACAAATCGAAACCATTTTGCGTAAGATCACTGCTCATTGTCCCAACGATTGGTGTCGTTATTTAGAAATGGTAACTATTGCTATAAATTGCACGCCTTCAGCGGCTACATTAGTTAGTCCGCATTTTTTGCATTTCGGCTGTGAATATCGCTTACCAGCATCATTGGCTTTTGAGCCACCTAAAATCTGTTATGACAGTGAAGATTACGTGGTACGTCTAGAGAGTAGACTTCAGGCTGCGTTCGAGGTAGCACGAATGCACAATTGGAAATCTGTTATCAAGTCTCAAAATTTTTATAATAAAACAGCAAGGCCCTATAAATATATTGTAGATGATTACATATTATTAAAAATATGGGTTCCTATAAAGCAGATCTCCGTTAAGCTTCAGAAATGTTGGGCGGGTCCCTTCAGAATAATGGAATTCGTTAACGATGTCATCGTAAGAGTAGTTCATTTCTTGGATCCGTTGAAAATTTATCGTGCTCACGTTAACCATTTGAGACCATATTTCATTAAGGGTAAAAACCAACCTATACCTTTTAACGGAGCTTCTGATCTTGATTTATCGTTACAAGTTAACGGGGAATTAACGGATGCTGAAACAAAATTACAAGAATACATTTCTGAACTTCTTTTGGATCCGAATGACCGAGCGGCAGAAATGGAAGTGCCGGATTTTGAAGCGTCTGCTCCGGATCCCGAGTCGTCAGTTGCCAGCGACGCGTTAAATAAAGCAGGCGATGGTAATTCGAGAAAACGTAAATATGTCGAACCACGATCGGCTCGAGCTTTGAAAATTAAACAGACTAAATTGGAACAAGAATTAGACTTACAACGTTTTAGAGGTGCAGCGCACTCTTATCAAACTAGAAGCAGTAAATGTACGCCAGAAATAAGGCTTCGTAGGCAACTGGACGACGCGAGAGTCGAGGAAGACGACGTAGCATAATTTTCTGTTGGAGAACAAAGGAAAAACATGGCCGCCAGCCGTGCGGTTAGATGCGAGAACCGTGTAGCGGGTTGTGGGAAAACGTGGCGTTGCATACAAGCATTGCTAAAAACAAAATTTAAGTTCAAACGGACTTTTTCAAAAATAATCACAGTATTGCATGCATACTGAAAATCTTCAAATAGCTAATGTACATGTGTAAGAATAACGATTAAATAAATTCAAAGACGTGCTTTTCAGTGTTCAAAATTTAAATTACATTTTTTAGTTTATTTAAAAACATTAGATGAGCAAAGTTTTACAGAATGATGTGTTTTGGCATTAAAAACAGGGATAACACTCAACATATTGGGGAAATTACTACATTTATCGGATCAGGTTGATGGTACTGAAAATTAAAACCGTAGAGGTGGTAGTGATGGAAATGGATTAGATTAAAAGGTTGTGATTAAAAAATGTTGGTTGGATTAAAACTATTAATTGGAATTAATTAAGACGATTACATTAACGATAGGGGTACAAAGGGAAATAAAAGCGTTAATTTAAAATTTTAGTCAATTATGTTGCATGATGTGGATGATTGGGGTCAGGTTGCAGAAGGACTAGGATGGTAGGGCTGTACTTCGCCGCTAGATGATGCTCGTTGTCGGGTCGCCAGCAATCGCCGACGCTGTTAAATAAACG
>JAHWFP010074709.1:0-14248 GCA_023313725.1 Lithobius niger
TAATTTCCAATTTTCCTTAGTATTATTTCCAGCGATTTATGTCTATTAATTATCCATCCTCCCCTTCACAGGCTTAACCCTTTTGTTCCTTTCAGAAAAAAAAAAAAACACAACGTACAACATCAAGAGATGCGAAGACTGAGGTGAAAGAATTTAGGCTCGGTGTGCCGGCTCGGACACTGCTCTTCTGGCAATAACTACTGCAACCGCACATCTCCTTCCTCGGATTATCCACGCATCAGCAACCTGGCACACTGTGATCCTACCGTTCGCACATTCGATCCTCCCTACTACAGCGCTCCTCTGCCTTACTCTCGTCCGCAGGATCCAGTGTTCAACGCTTTCGTCTTTCGCCGCCAGACGGCGCCACCCTTTCCCGCCACCGCGCTGTGGTCTTCAAATTCAAACGGGTAACGGTCTCTCATTGTCCCTTCTCAGATCCGGCTCTACCATGGCGGAATCGTCCACAGAGGATTCAGACCGCACCCCTCCTCATTCTCCATCTTCGGATTCTAACTCCATCAACGCTCCTTCGCCCACAAAGTGCAGATGCCCAGGATTCGCTTTTTCTCTTCCAAAGCCCAGGTTGGATCCCCACCCTTGCTGTCAACACCCTTGCCTATGTGACTGATCGACGAAACAATGTAAGGTTTGTGTTACGATCTCCCCTTCCCAATGGGCCGTTATCAGGAAGAAACATCTTCAGTCCAAACAACGGGCGGATCGAGCCCGCCACCAGCGTGCTTTAGCTACAGCGTCCGCAACAGTGCACCGATCCCTTTCCGGCGCGTCTCCTCCCACATCCCCATCTTCAAGGGTATCACGACGCTCCTCCAAGCAACCTACCCCTCCGGTCCATAAGACTGCTTCTAGCCCCAATCCTTCCAAACATCTGAAAGACCGTTTCTCCCTCACTTCGTCGCCACCATCTTCATCCGACGTGCCGCACTTGGCCTCAAAGAGACGCTCGTCCGTCCTTATCCTCCCGACGTCTTCCCACACAAGCCTTGCTACCTTTGACTCACTCCGTCCCGGCAATACCAGGGACCTCCGGCACCGGGCCGCCAGTCGGCATTCTAAAGAAAACTATTAGTCAACCTCGCCCGCCCGTCAGAGTCAAGTGGGCCGTCCATCGTTTTGCTCCGCCAGCCCTTCGTCGTCCCGATCCGCCAACCAACAAGTCGTCATGCACCTTTACCTCTACAACTTTCCAGCCGGTCCCTCGATCCCAGGAGGCTATCCCTTCAGACCCACCATTGGCTCCCTTCCCCTCCCTCTCCGTCCTCCGTGAGGCGCTGTCTAGAGGTCTGCACCTATCCCCTTCTCTATACTCTCCGGGCCGAAAACACTCTACTACGGGCAACAAATGAGGCGCTGTCCAATGAATTAGAATTGATCAATCAAAAATATCACTCCCAACGCATCAACTACGCCCTTCTCAAGGCCCACTAAAACTGGGTGTCTCCAATCCCATCATCGCCACCCTGGCGGGCTTATTATTCTGCGCGGTCACGTACCAGCCGTCTTCGGTCGACACCCTCCGCACTGGGTACGCCTCCTCCCTCTTAACTATCCTCTCAGGAAACTCCTACTCCGTCTCCAACTTCCATTCACCGCGCAGCTCCCTCGCCTCGACCATCGCCTTTCCGCGATCCATCCGCAACCGCATCGGCTCTCCCGGCTTGTCCTACCTCAGATGACACCCCACCATTACCACCTGTAAGCCCTTTCACTCAAGCCGTTCTCCAGCCAACACCGGCCATCCTTACCACCGAGGAACCATCCGTCTCCTCTCCTCCCGCGGTTCCTTCTTTATCCCCTACATCCTCTATTCAGCTGGTCCCTCCTCCTGCGGATATACCAGTCGTAGATCCCCCCGTGCTCCGGGATTCCTCTCCGGTCACACTCTGGAAATGTTCCACCATCGTCCCTCCGTTACCTAACTTCTCCCGGTCCTCAGTGGGGCAATTCGACGACGCCCCCAACTTCCATCCGGCCTTCTATGGCATCTGCCGCAACGACCGGACTGCGGACGGCGACATGCCGTGTTCCCCGTGCCGCTCCAAAGCATCCGGGGTGGCCTTTGGGTTCCGGACTACGCCGGAGTAACCTGTCATACCATCCAGGACTTTCCTATCCAGCCATTGCGCCTCTGGTGAAACGCTCACTAACGACGCTTTTACTATCTTGAGTATCCGTCTCGCCGGACCCTCTTAATCATCCATACAGTGTTTTATGTTTTCTACGGACCATTTCGCTCATCCTCCTTCTCATAACGCCACCACTCCGTGTGACTGAAAACTAGAAACAACACGTCCAATCCTACAACCACGTCCTGGCAAACCAACCATTAAACAGTACACGCCATTCCTTCTTTTATCTTCAACACACTATCCTACATGGTTGAGCCGGCCGTCATCCGTCCACGGATACTCCAACGGATCACCTCTCACCATTCCAAGATTCGCCTGCATTCCAACTTCCCGCAAGGTAAGAAGGTTCATTCTATGATTGATTTCTTGCCCTTGTCCCCGTATGACAGACCCCTGCATGCGATGAAGTCCAATATATTCCTTTGCATAACACGACAAACCTCCCACACGTCTGATCTCACTCTTCCCTTGCGGATACTTGCATATCCCTATCCGCGTTTGCCACGGAGGTCGTCATAGGTCGTCATAATGCCGCAAAGCCAGGGGTAGCCGTCTCGTACCCGGGTGGACAGACTAACGCTCCGTGCTCCTGCTAAACATTGGCACCTAGCCCTCCACCGAGTTACAAAGTCTGCTAGTGTAAATAAGGTAATGTATATTTTAGTCGGCTATAAAAAGACTAAAATTGCAGGGCCTGCACCTACTTAATTTTAGTTTTTATCGCCTAACCGAAAATATACATTACCTTGATTCTCGCCTTATCCTCCCCGCCATGAGCTAGGTTCTGGCACGAAGAGAAATAATGGTATCCGCCGCTGCGCAAGGGTATATATAAGGAGCGCGGCGCATGCGCGATAGAGTACGAGCCAGGCAGGGAAGGCAACTTCAACTTCTAGGGGAACAAGCAAGCTCTAAGGGGTAACTGCTAGTGTAAATAAGGTAATGTATATTTTCGGTTAGGCAATAAAAACTAAAATTAAGCAGGTGCAGGCCCTGCAATTTTAGTCTTTTTGAGAGAATAATACGTTTTGAGTTTCTACACTGCAACTCTCCCACCACTAGACTTTAGTTCCTCGGATCATAATTGAAGAAATGTGTCTGGTTTTTGAGGAGATGTTGCTGACAGGAATCGCGCCTAGCCCTTTTTTGAGCACAACCACATTAATAATAATAATAATAACAACAACAATTTAACCACACATGATTGAGGTGGTAAGGCAATTGGAAGGGGGTAACCCACTAACACCAACCCTAGATAAAATTAAGAGAAGTAAAACAACAGGTAGAATGAGCGAATGTCTGGTCAAGAGGACTGGCAACCCAGGTTTATGCAGAAACACAATCTGGTCTTTTCAAAAACTTTGTTAGCGATATCGAATTTAGTGCTCTTCGAAAAATTGCGACGTGTTTGCTACAAATAGTCCCTTCTGTGAGAGAGTTCCAGGCAGGAAGCACCCTCACAGAGAAGTAAGCACGTCTACATTCTCTATACTCTCCGGGCCGAAAACACTCTACTACGGGCAACAAATGAGGCGCTGTCCAATGAATTAGAATTGATCAATCAAAAATATCCATACAGTGTTTTATGTTTTCTACGGACCATTTCGCCACGAAATGACCACGAGTTGCGAGCGTAGTGCAGCGATCAAACAGAGGGAGGTCAATGCCTTCGAGACCGTGAAGTATCTTATACACAAGCACCAGATCTGACTTTAATCTGCGTAGTTCAAGGGAATCAAGGCCCAGCTTCCGCAAGCGCATGCAGTATGGTAAATCTTTGAGACCTGGGAGACTTTTTATAAAGCGGCGTTTAACAGATTCTACCAGGTTGATGCCTTTCAGTAAGGTTGGCGACCAAACCTGACTTGCATACTCCAGCAAGGGGCGAACGAACACTTTAAAAGCCCAGACTTTGGTTTCAATTTTTCCGGATGTGCCGACTATAGCAAGACGACCAAAAGCCGTACCTGTTATCTTTCTACAGTGCAAAGATAGTTTGAGATCTGACGTAAACCAGACCCCAAGATCTCGTATTTCGGATACATCTGGTAGTGGATGACTTAATATGGAGTACGAAGAGGCTGGGTTTGATTATCCAATATGGAAAGCTTGACATTTAGGCAGAGAGATCGGTAGTTGGCATACTGTAGACCAGTCGTGGATATGCTTTATCTCAGCAGAAAGTGCTGAACTATCATTAGAATTAATTATCTCGGTGCTAATTTTTAAATCATCGGCAAACTTATAGCCGTTTACGGGGTGTTGATTACAATTCAAATCATTCAGGTATATTACGAACAACAAAGGGCCCAAAACTGAGCCCTGAGGTACACCGCTAATAACTGCAGATGGGGTAGAGGAAGAGTTTGCGACCCGAACACTTTGAGACCGGTTTGAAATGAAATCAGCGATCTACAGCCCGAGTTTTCCACCAAAACCGATACACTCAAGTTTGAATAAAAGTTTACGCTGGACCACCGATTCAAATGCTTTCTGAAAATCGAAGTAGACAACATCAGCATTGATGCCGATGTCTAACGCACTAGACCAGAAATCAAGTGTTAATAGAAGCTGGTGAGTTGCAGAGCGACCTGGCATAAAACCAAACTGGTCAAAATTTATTAAGCTATATTTCTCCAAGTATGCCAGCATATCCTTACGAATAATAGATTCCATCATTTTACACAGAACAACTGTGAGAGAAATCGGGCGATAGTTTGTAGCACAAGCTGAATCTCCTTTTTTATAAATTGGGATTACAGTTGCCGTGTGCCAGATTTTTGGTAGAACACCCTCATGTAGCGATAACATGAATATACTGGCAAGAGGATAGCATATTTCATCTCCAATTTGTTTATAAAAGAAGCGGAATAGCCATCCGGACCCACTGCATGACTAGGTTTTAAATCTGATAAGGACCTCGACACAGATTATTGGGAAAAGGAAATTGAATTGCAGTTAACATTAAGTGTATTTTTGATGAATGGTTGGTGGAGATTTATGCCATCATCTATAATCCCATTCGAAACAAATATCTGATTTAAAATCTCAGCTTTTTCTGCATTTTCAACAACAAAGTTATCACCTGACCTCAATGGAGGTAGTGTACGGGATGTGCCGGTTTTTTGGCGATACAACCGAAACAAAGCGGAGAGGTTTCCTCTGCTATAATCTCCATTTCGTTTTGTGAGTGCCAATTTCCAACCAAGTCAGTGTAATTACGTCGACAGGCATTATAATTTGCCAAAGCCTCAACTGTTCGGTTACTTTTGTATTTTTTCCACAAATTTAACTTTTTTCGACCGAGTATAATAATACTATTAGGCAAGCGTTGCACCAATGGTTTACCACCAGACTTACGGGCTCTACTTTTTGCAACCCAATGACTATGATCTGCATGAAGCTATCCCAGGCCTGGTCCACCGTATTACAGTGTGACACGTCGAAAAAAAAAACCCACTGGTTTGGCGTTACTCCATGTGTTTTAGCGCGTCAATTGCGTAGCAATCAGAGCATCTGCCCAGCCGCATAGCAACCAGGGTGAGCTTCCTGTGTTACGTGTGTGTGCTTGGCGCCTGATGAACTGTAATGCCATGCAAATGAGACTTTGCTCCGAAGATCAGCGGGGATAAAAAAGGCGACTGCTAGATATGCAACTTTATAAAATTATTACGTAAATACAAATACTGTAAGGCATACTCATATCCCGTACTTCACAAACATTTTTTTTAACTACAATACCATACGATACTGAAATTTAATATGGTAGGGTTTGGTTGTTCTTTAACAGCCCTTGCAGCACCTTCAATTTCCCCTATGCCAACAGCGAGTTCTTGCATTTCAAAGTGAACCCCCAATATTTTGCATCATAGGTTTCATCAATTCAAAAGTTGTCTGCTAAGCAATACAGTTGAGTAATTGTTCAGTCTGTATGGAAGCATACTGTCAGTACTTGTTAGATTCTGAAACAAAGATTCTTTGTCATGCAAACAGGATTCCTACCCTTTCCAGTACATTTTGACTGATGCTCCAAAAAAGAGTGCGAGTTTAGGCAGTAAAGCTGGCAACGATGTGAAAGAGAAAGAAAAGACGAAGGATGAAGAATTTACTGAAGCCATGAGGGATCTTAACATATCTTGGATCCCAAAGTGAGTTAATAAAATAACACAAATCTGTTTTTATTTGAACATACTTACATTCAATACTCATATTTTTAAGTTCAATCAATCAATTGCCTTAACTAAGTTGATGTGTGCTCACGTGTGCATGTGTGCGTTTGTGTTTGTTCAATTTTCTTTGTCTGTTTTGCCTGCTATGAATTTATTTTCGCAGGGTTCCTCATGCTTTGGGAGAGTTTTTAATTGCCGACAATATACATTACCTGTTTTATTAGCGTTTCTCCCTTTGAGCTAGAATTATTCCCTAGAAGCGTTGGAGCTTGTATCCCAGCCGTACCCTATGCGCATGCTTGGGCCGTATATATAACACGGCGCAGCCGACCGCTCGGCATCATTTCTCCTGGGGCGTTCACGATTCGCGACCGCCTTGAGCTACTCCCTCTCTACACGATCCGGTTCCTCGGTCCTAGGACCAATCCGGCCTCTTATGACGTTCCTGCGTTCCTTCTATAGGAACGCGGTCGTCTACACCGATTCTAGCTTTTCCACGATGGACAGTGTGGTAACCGTTCCTCCTTCCCTCGGATCCGGACAACGACGGATGGGCACTGCTGCTCCGCACACTCGGATCGCCTTGTCATCCCAACTGATGGACCGCCGTTCAGGTCGTTCCCCTGTCACCCGTTCCCAGCCAGTGCGACAGCGGCTTCAACCACCATCAGCCACGTTCCTGGCTCTTACATCCACTTTTCCCAATGAATCTTCCGAGGGTTCATTCCAGCGCAGACGCTCCGGCCCCGGACGCATTCCTCGCATCTCCCAAGCACCGCTTCGACAAAACGAGTCCCATTCTCGTGCTCCATCCTTACCTTGGTTCCTCTGGCGGCCTATCACCAAGACTAATTGAATGGTGTGACACACACTTGCCGGTACCGTTCCCCACGTTCCGGCGTTCCTTTTACGACTCCTCTGCATCGCCGGTTCCGTGCCTGGCTACACATTCCGCCGTTAGAACTGCGGAACCCACATCTTCACCCACGGTCCTGGCCTGTACCGAAGAACTCTCATTCATGTACCATGACGTCCACTACACCTCCCTGGGCCGTTCCTCACCAGACTTCTTGTCGTTATCTCCACGTTCCCCTCGCCTTCTGCGTTCCCGCAAGATTGCACTTCCTGGCATCGCACCTATTGTTCCTAGCGCTTCGGGACCTGGACCGTCCACACCTTTGCCATTCCGGAACCCCGTTCCGGCCTCTCTGGACTCCACGTGCAACGTTACCTCGGCTCATCCCTGCAGTATCTCCTGCACGACCACCTTGACTCCGCCAAGATACCATCACCTTTGCCAGCCTTTCGCTGATACCGCCTACTTTGTCTTTCGCGGACGCGCAATTGGCTCCGTAATGTATAATAAAAACAAAAAAAAACAGCAATAATCAATTGAATCACAACAACGAACCATGAAGAAATCGTTGGACACCGTCCTCTTCACACTACACGTCATACATTCTGGCCCCTTCTTCATCTGGTTCAACTCTGATCCGCAGTGCGCTTCACCAATAGTCTCGACGTTCCGGCTTCTCGGCCTCATACGCCATTCCGGCGACGCCAGCCTCCAATCGATGATTCGTCCTCTTCCCGGGAGGGCCCATCCCTTAACACTAATGTCACTTTTCGTTTCCAGACTTAGCTAAGTGATCGCCTGGGAATACCAAGTGCTGTACACATCACCATCGTAACTCCGTTCCGTCATTCCGTCCAGACACTGGGCCTACCTACCCTCTTGTGCCATTCCGCCATTACCTCAGTCTGGCTTCACTTGGACCCACGCCTTCTTAACCTCCACGTTCCGGTTCCTCGCAAGAAATGGGATTTGGACTAGGGACAAACGCACAGCACCACTTATCTATTTAGATAACTCTGCAAACAAATGATAATCCACAACGGTCAAGGTTCTCCCACGCATTGGCAACCGGTTCCTGCTTAGCGGAACCCATGATCCCTCATTTTTCCTTATCATCATGGGCCTCGTCCTTTCGTTCCAGTCCACATCCGTTCCCTGCTGACGACACCGGTTCTTGTTCGCTTACCTAAGTCGGACAGCGTCAAGCTCGATTATCAGCCTACCCATTGCTTCAATTGGCTGTCTGCCGTCGACAATCCGACTGTTCATGCCTATTACCTACTTCATGCTGCCAGTATTATATAAAAAAAATTTTTAAAAAGGAACTACCTTTTCCACCATGCTCCGTCCCTGTCTACACGAGACACCTTGGCCCGTTCTGGTCTGGACAGCTGGCCATCCGCAGGATCATCGATTCCCCTCTGCCTGCGCCACTTTGCACGATCCTTACACCAGAGGCCTCTCTCTTATCCCGTTGGATTCGAATCTCTTCGCACGTAACGGTCATTGTCAGTTCCACGTTCATCATGTCGGATACATCTTCCTCCGAGAAACCGTTGGCCCCTGTGGAGGTTTCTGACGCTAACATCCTTTCACCAGAAGCCTGTTCTTGTTTGGGGTTCTCCGGTCCTTCCCCATCATCCCATTATGATCCACATCCATGTTGTCAAAAGCATTGTTTGTGTAGCGGATTTGACAAGAAGTGTCGCGTATGCCTCCTTATCTCTCCAAATCAATGGACCGAAATCCGCCGGCGCCAACTGGAATTGAGGAAGCGTTCCACCTGGGCGGCCCGTCAGCACCAAGAACAGCGGGCCCTTAACACATTACCAGGTTCTGATTTTCCATCACAATCTCCGATTCCACCAAAGACACCCACCAAGAAGACGCCTACCAAGCGTTTGGCTCCAGCATCAGTCCCGTCTTTGCATCCTACGAAGAAACCCAAGCTCATTGACACATTAAGTGCCTGCGATTCCGGGGTCATCTGGTACATGACGTAAAGCGCGCATAAAATCCGCTCGCTCTCCCCCGGCTCCACCCAGGGCTCCCCTTTTGCGTGTAAAACCTTCCGTCGTGACGTCTACACTCACGTCCCCGTCAACAACTGCCACCACGTCTCCAGATTTAACGTGGTTCCCACCAGCCGCCTTTCAGAGCTGCTCGCCGTCCGGGTCTCCCTCTCCCACTGAACCAGTGCCGTTTCCATCAGCTTCGACACTCCGATCCTCACTACTTAGAGGTCTTCACCTTTCAGCAAGGGAGCTTGAAAACTTTGACTTCAATATCAAGTTTTTATTGGACTATGTCAACGGATTCGTTAAAGAACTGGAATCACTTCGTGCATCCCATTCCGAGCTTTCGTCGTTACGTGCAACCGCTGCTGCATCTGCGACTTTGCAATCCGATAACGCATTCTTACGTGCCTCTAATAAGGCATTTTCCAACTAACTGGAGACTCTACAACGTCGCTATAACTCCCAACGCTTCAACTATGCGTTACTACGTGCACGAACTGCCTTCCTGTCACCCATTCCTTCTTCCCCAATGTGGAGGGCGTACTATTGCGCTATGTCCAGGACCCGACGTGCCCGGACTGCACCAACAACTGCGGTACGCGCACCGATTCCTCCGCAACTTCCAGAAACATCACCATCTCCATCCATTTCAAATCTCCTCCGAGAAGCTCTATCCCCACGCCATCCCCGTACCGGGACTCGTCCGTAACGGTGGTACCATACCAATACCATTTCCCGGACAACGATCTTCCCTTACCGGAATCTTCTTCTCCAGTAGCTCTCTGGAACGCAGCTATGTCGTCAGGCCAATTTCATAAAATTTGCTCGTATTCCGTTTGACAATACGACAATGCTCCACGATACTCGCCGGTGTTTCATGGCCCGAGCTTCCCAGACCAGGATTCTCCAGTTGCAGAAGCTAAGTATAAGTTGTGATTGATTGAGTACAGTTGTTGGACTTAGAATAGTCAGTGTAGTAGTTGAGATATTAGATAATAGGCCTAACACTGGCAAGGATGCATTAGCGTCATAGAGTATAGAGCCCCAGCCCCTTTAAGTGTGCATTAACTGGGAAGTTAAGAGGGAGAAATATAAACCCACTAACACTAACCGATTTGGCTTGAATAAACTTACGTTCGTTAACCAAGATAAATCTGTGTGGTCTCCCTTACTTGCATGCCGATTGTGTGATCTTGTTAAATTGCTGCAGTTAAGTTAATAGCCGGCCGGTGTAGAGCGTGGATCTCTACACATACTAAATCTGCTGTAAATCCCAACTAGAAGGATTTACGCAAGGTTTTCACCTGAATTTTTCAAACCAGGGTTGGGTTGTTTTAAGAACTTTAAGGCCAAAATAAAGCTTAAACTTGATGCAGTTCCGACAGACCTGTCCCACTTGCCCTGAAAGATAAAATCAATGCGGAAATCGAGCGTCTGGTATCAATGGGAGTTTTGGAGCCTGGAAGCACTAGCATTTGGGCTACTCCGATTGTTATTCTGCATAAAACTAATGGAGAAATCGGGATTGTGGGGGATTACAAAACAACTGTAAACTCACAATTCGAAATTGACACTATCCAGTTCCCACTGCTGCCAAATTGTTTGGTAAGCTCTCCGGAAGCGACACCTTCAGTCTGATTTACCTCAAGGATGCTTTCCTTCAGATGGAGCTAACCCCCGAATCACAAGAAGCCTTAGTTATAAACACTAAGTTTCTTCGGTTTACCATTTGGCTTGGCAAGTAGTCCAGGAATTTTTCAGCATCTTATGGTGAGCATTACATCGTGTATTCAAAACTGTGAACCATTTTATGACGATGTCCTGGTTAGTGGCAAGGGTGTTCAACATGATGACAGCCTTAATCAGCTGTTGTCAGCCTTGCAAGATTCAGGGGCTCTCTTGGGTTTTGTAGCGGCACTACCTCTCTTCCTTAGGTGCTTGTCAGATAGGCTTCGACATCTGGTGAAGTTGCGAATTCATTAGAAGTATTCATGGTGACTGTTTTGACTTTTACGGTAAAATCAGCACTGCAGTGTCTACTGCACGGTTGATAGGGGAGTATCTGCGTCCTAGCTAAGTTTAAGTACTAACTATCAATTGTTTCACTGCCACAACTGTGGGTGTTTAATTGCCGAGCTAAGAGTTTGAATAAAAATGGTTTTTAGTTATTTAACTCGTACAATTAAATCGACTATAAGTCCAACCGTCGTTTAAAACAACTCTTGGTTTTTAATAAGACATGTTAACTTCACACTTTACATTTGAAAGCTAGTAGTTACAAAAATAATTCTTGAAAGCTTTAAATTAAAAGCACACTATGATTTACAATAAAATTGGCGATTGAACTAATTTTTTAAGTTCACAGTAAAATACAATTTCGAGTAGAAAAAGTTGTTGAGTTACCTAAACTCGCAGTTACAGAATGCGCCTTACATTTGTAAAATAGTTTTGTTTCCAAAGCCACTGCTAAGGATCAAACTTCGTCAAATAATAAAACCTAGTATTTAACCCAAAAGAAGTCTCTGCTCTACGATAATACTAGATGATCATTCGATTATTTAGAAGAACACTGAGTTCAACATAAACGAGAAAAAAGCCGGTTTTTAGGAAGGGGACCTTAAACCGTTAAGTTATGGGAGTTCTAAGGTGGGAGTTTAAGATGGTAGTTAAATTGCCAATTCTCACAGCTAAAAGTTAAGTTTAAATTTAAGAACTATAAATTTAGAAATAAGAGTCCAAAAGAATACTTTCAAAAATTAAACTAGTTACCTATGAAACTACTACCTTGCCCAGCATGGCAACATTCGGACCGGGATGACAATCTCCACACTGACCGCCGTAGTAACCTCTAGCCTTTGAGATCAGTGAGCAATGCTGATGATGCCAGCCTGTTGTCTGGTTTTATAGTGGCTGCCTGGCAGCAGGGAGGAGGGAAAGCGCGGTACTGTAGAAGAGCTACTCCATGGGTGACTCTTGAGGTGGAGAACAATGGGAGAGGGAGGGACTGCATGCCGGCCAAGCTGTCACTCAAGCATGAGAGAATGAAAGCACAGACGGACGAAGGAGCTGCTCTGCTGTGAGTGGAGGGGGAGTTGAATGCAGTTACCTGATTGGAAGGGCCAGGGGATTGCGGCTGCCATTTGAGCAAAGGGATTGCCGACTCTTAGAGCAGACAAGGCCTTTTTCAGCATGGGCAGTTAAGCTGCATTCAAAATAAAAATACCAAGGACTAGAGGGGTGTAGCGGCGGATGCTACGACGGCTGAGGTGCTTGTAACGTCGCCGACATCTGGTGTAACTGGATCTTGCTTGACTCTGGGTTGACTTTTAGTACTTTTTAGGTTAAAACAGCACAACTGCTACTGTCCCAGAATAGGGAATGGAGCATTGATGTCCTAATAATAAGACCTGACTAGCAGTAACAAGCGGGTAACGCTGCCACCAAGGTGGGAATAAAAGCTAGCTAAGTTGAAGAGAATTGTCTTAAATGTTAACTTCCAGCAAATATCAACAAGTAACTCAACTTGGCGTTTAAAACTCCGGGTTTTTATTGTAAACGAACATGATAACGGTTGCACTTTACATTTGATTGCTTTTTACATAACTTAGATTTTAGGTTAAAAGCCTTTCGTGAATTTACATTAAATTCATTCACTACAACTTGGGTTTTAGTTCATTTTACAATTTCAAATTACAATTTACAATTTCCCCTTTAGGCAAGAGGATTTCGCAAAACAGCCCTCTAAATTACAAACAGCCTCAGCTGACTTATAAAAGTAGACCTTACAGTTATTTTTCAAATGGTACTCCCACAAGATCAAACCGTCCCCATCAGAATTCACATTAGAAAAGGAATGTACATTCCATGAAGTACTACACTTCTGCAAATCTAATTGACCCAATGGCCTTTGTTTACATTAAGTTAGATTAATGAAAACGGTAAAATAAAAGCTGGTTTTTAGGAAGGGACCGTGAACCCTTACGTCATGGCCGTTAACGTCCTAAATGCCGATGGCTTAACAGACCATAATTTACTTTCAAAGCTAAAGCTTAATTTAAGATTAAACTATAAATTTTTGATTCTAAGTCCAAAAGATAAACTTTTAAGTTTAAACTAAGTTACATACGAACCAACTACCTTTGCCCGGCATGGCAACAATCGGACCATGACATCTCCACTCCCGACCGGCGTAGCTACCTTTAGTTTTGAGATTTCCTGAACTGTGCTGTGGAGGGAGGGCAACTGGGGCTGAAGAAATTGGTCGAATTGGTTCATCTTCCAAGGAGATATGCAAGGTTGAGTAGCGAGGTCTTTTTGGTGCGGGAGCGCCAAGAAAAAAAAAGTGTTCGTTGCGAAACGAAGATTTCTGCCCTCATGTTTTTGATGACTGGTATCAAGGTGGCCTCCCCAAAGGTTGCCTGCACCCCCCCCCTTCCCCGGGGGGGGGGGGGGGGACGAAGTGTTGCTGCTAAAATCGTTGTTATGATTTAATAGAAGGATGGTTTCTGATCTATTGCATGATTAATAGAAGTAAAAGGCTTTATTTGCATTCGGATGAGGTTACTATTGGTCGGAGCCCTGAAATAAATACAAGATAAAACACTTTGAAAAAATTGTCCGGTAAATTTTACTGTAGATTTTGCCGTTTTGGACAAGGTAGATTTCATGGGAAAAATTTACGTTAATAAAGACTTTTTAAGCACTATGGAAAAGATTAAATAAACCAGCTTGTGTATAAATGCTGGAACGCATTTGAATTAAAGTATTATTGCAGCCACAGATAATATAAGGGTTTTCAATCGAAGTTTTTTATGACAAACGAGAACCGGTATTGAAGTTCAAAATAAAAACGTACAGTGTTGGTCCTCAGTACATGTATGTGAGGTTAAGTGCCGTTTGACAGCCCCTCCTGAAACAACACTAAGCTAGTCAGCATTATGCCTGAAAAATAATAAATTACAAATATACAAGTTTTTCGGAAAATGGCGATTTGCGTGCGGTGCGCTTAGTTTGGAGTGTTTTTCAAACTGTTGTAGAAAATTAATGGGATTG
>JAHWFP010074709.1:14258-26883 GCA_023313725.1 Lithobius niger
TACAATGTTTAAAGCCATTGCGATTCAAAGTAAAGAACCCCATGGAACCCCATGGTTCATGCTTCCATCTCCGTGACTCCAGTCTCATGTCCCTGTCCCCTATCGTCGTCCTTCAGTCATTCGCTGTAACCTGCCGACTGCTCTGTGGTCTCTCACTCACAACCTCTAGACTCCAGTTTTCGGACGTTGTCAGGCTGTTATCCCTTGCATCCTTCTTTCGGTGGTAACTCTGTTGCGTACATGAATCAATGCTAATTCAGCCTCGGTCTATGGTCCCCTCGGGCCTCAATCTACGGTCCCCCTTACCGAGGGTTCTGCGACCATCGAGGGGACGGCAGCAACATAACAGAAACTTTTACTTACGTAAGTAACTCCTGTCTCCTCTCAACAAGAACTTGAATATTGTGTCTTGGATACTCCATTAGGGCCAAGACTCAACGTTTATTCAAGCCACGGTCCCCTCGGACCCACCCATGGGGACCCGCGGTATCATTCTGCGCCACTCCAGGACCGCTACTGTTAGTCGGGCAACGCTTCTTTCACGAATCCGGATCATCTCTTCAGGACGCTGCAGCAGACCTACAGCCCCCCTCTTCTTCTGGCCCTGCTGGCATTTCGACCTTCTTGGTTTGAAATATGGGGGACCGTCATAGCCCCTACTAGGCCCCTCTCTTTTACCAGTTCGCCAAGATTGCTCCCATCCAGCGGAATAAGAACTGGTGGGCCAGTCTTCATCAGCTGTGCCACTCTGGACCCCATCAAGCTTGGTTTATTTAGGACATACCGAATGTTGTCGTTATAGCCTCAGTTCCTGATGGGTCCCCACGTTACCCACCTGTCTTCCTCGGCCTCACCCACGACTTAGAGAATTACACCTTCTGTCCTTCCGAAAGTCTCTCTTCAGCCTTCTAGGCGGCGGCCTCCGGTCCCACCGGCTCCTACAAAAACGTTTTCAACATCGTGCATAACTTCGCAAACAGGCTCGATCACTCCATTTGACCGATCCCTCTCTGCCTTCATCATTGAGTTCTTCCACTTGATCCCACCTTTACGTAAAAATGAGTAGATTTCTCTTCCTGTCACACGGTCACCGCGTCTCGCGGTCCCACCTGCTCATCTGGCTACCAAGGCCAAGGCTGTGTCAACCTTAGGCATGACGTCCTAGAACATTTCTCGTTCGCTGTCCCGTTCGTCTTCTATGACTACGTCTTCTGTGCTTCCGGAGGTTTCCCTTCAGACTTCTTTGTCACAGTCTCCAGCCCACCGGTTCCACCTGTTTTGTCAGTGCCATCGGTTCCATCAACAAATCCAGTCCGGTCACCTGTCCCACATTCTCTCGGGTCACGGTCACCAGTCTCTCAGGTGCTGACTGAGCCACCAGCTCCTTTACTGACAAGTTCCTCTCCTAGTAGCCAAGTCTCGTCGCCAGGAATGTGTCCTGCGCCTTCTCGGTCTCCGGTCCTTCCAATTCAAGCTTCTGTGAACCCCCACTTTAGGGTCTTCCCTGTCCAAAGCAGTTCCTTCTCGAGGCTTGGTCGGCAGCTTCCACCACGTTGACCTTCTACACACATCGGCTTATAGTATATGGCAGTTTGACACGGTCGCCACATTTTGTTCCTGTGTTTTGTTCCTGTGTTTTGTTCTTGTTTCTACCGTACGCAGAATGTCGACAAAGGCAACTGACATGGCCCTCGGCGTTGGGCCTCGCCTTAGGAATTCTAGCCGTTGCGACCGGTGACCGGGGTGCGCTGCATCGCCAAGCCGTTTACGTTTTCTGCACGGTCGCACATTTTACGGTCTCCTGCATTTCGAAGACCTCCACAATTTATGCGATTGTTCCTTTACGTCTTCTTCCTCACCATAAGGGAGACAGACAGTCAACAACAAGTTCCATCCTCCAGAAGTCCTCTTCAGACTGAGCTGCGATCCCTGTTCCTCCGTCCTTTCAACAGTTTTTTTGCTTTTCCCATGGACTTGTACAATTAGCAGTCCACTAGCACATATGTAACCATGTTGGGCATCGTCGTTTCCAGTTCCGTCCTTCCGGCCATGTGACAAGACTGCAACGTTTGTGCAACATTTCCTATTCCACATTCCATCCTCCTTCTTCAACTACTTACCTTG
The DNA here is from genome assembly GCA_023313725.1 of Lithobius niger. NCBI lineage: Eukaryota > Metazoa > Arthropoda > Chilopoda > Lithobiomorpha > Lithobiidae > Lithobius > Lithobius niger. Next base: position 16,383 of record JAHWFP010074709.1, read on the forward strand.
TTGCGGTCTCACCACCACACAGCTGCTACCTCTCATTTTTCGATCTCATCTACGTGTACCGCTTTCTCTTGCGTTGGTACCTGAGAAGCTGTCGCCTCAGGCTCTCCTAGAACTCGCCATCTGCAACCTCGTCTTGACCCTCCCAGACATCACCACCGAGCGGGGTAATGTGTGTTTCCATTGCCTCGGTCGGTTCACTGGATCCGTTTCTAGGGGTCGCCGGCTCGCAGCACGGGTACTCGTCAATCTTGGGCTTGCCGCCTTATTGACGAGGTCTGCTAATATAAAACAGGTAATGTATATTTTGATGGCATAAAAACTAAAACTTACCAGGGGCACCTGGTTGAAGTTTGTTTTTATTGCCTGAAGAATGAAAATATACATTACCATTACCCGCCCAGCCTCCCCCCTCGTCACCAAGGTTGTAAGAGAGGAAGAAAGATAACGACTGCTCCGGCGCGAGCGTCTTACATACCGAGGCTTGTGCTGGTGCATGCGCAAAGAAGGGGAGCTGCGAGCCCAGCAGGAAAATCAACTTTTCATCGCTAGGGATTGAGCCTCCAAAAGGGATGGAACTGCTAAATCTAAAACAGGTAATGATAATGTTTTTAGGCAATAAAACCAAACTTCAACCAGGTGCCACTGGTAAGTTTTTTTTTTTAATTAATGCTCCCTGGAAATTTTGTAATTGCGCTATTCTCAAACCAGAGGTTCTGAGGAAAATGATTTGTTAAACGCTATGTGCATGCACGTGAGCTAATGTAGGTAAAAAGGAACGCCAATTTTTACCTGCAATTTGCGGAAAAATGTTACCTTTATCCCAGGTGCCATGTCCCATTCTCTGTATCATTGTTTGTTTTCCTGGCAAATGTCCGGAGGCCATTTTTCGGGGGGGCGGGGGGATGTCGCGTGGCAGTGCTCCTTCCCGTGTTGCCCTCCTTGCTGGGATCGATGTCCCTAAGTGACGAGCTTCCTTAGAGTTCTGGACAAGAGGAGGTGGATGCGCTGCATCGCCAATCTCCCATAATGTTTGTAATGTTTGTCATGCAACTTGACCAGAGTAAGCCTTGTGGAACCAGAGAAGATGCTGGGACCCGAGTTAATCCGTGACCAGAGTACCCAATCGGGGGGAGATTCTCGACACTTTGTCTGGTTTTTTAGAAGATGTGGCTGACTCGAATCGCTCTAGGCACCTTTTTTGGCACAACCACATAATTCGACGTGTGACACATCGAATTAAAATCAAAATGGGCTACAAACTTAGATTTTGTCAAGTTAATCACATTATATCAGTAAATCAAATTAGTCTCGAGTAGCTTAAATCATTATCGTTTATGCCTCAGCCTAGTCCAAAAGGTTTCAAGGAAGCAATAAAATTCTCCACTTTTGGGTATCAGCTCAATTATTAAAGGGGCACAATCACCGATTTAAGATCTTACGAAAATACTGTGACGCCACCTAGCGGCAGTGATATTCAGGTTGCAGCTTTACAGCTTTCTCCCAGGTGCACGAAGACGTACCAAATTTTCACTCAATAAGTAAGGAGGTTGTGGCTTGTTTGTTTCGTTAAAATTAATGGTGTTGCGCATTCCTTTGCTTGACATAATCAAGTGCTAGGTAGTACTAGGTGTTACCAAATTCTGCACACTTTCAATCAATGATAATGCCACTTTAAAGACAAGAGGCTTGTCTATAAAATCATAAATTCGGAAGTTGGGTTTACAGAAAAATATGCACAAACCACAAAGCATAGCAGATGGATTTGTTCTATTTAAATTTTCGTAAAAACACTTTATACAATGGTGTAAAAACAGTCATGTAAGGCTTTATTTACCTTCATCAGAAATGTACCACGTGAAAAACGATGAGACCATGGCTCTTTACATAGTGTCGCTGCTGGATGCTCCACTTCTTGAGCAAGTTCTGGTTTGAAGAACTGATTGATACTGAAAAATTCGGATTAGTAATGTTCATGAGGGGATCATTGTTCTAATGTAATCGTTTGATAGCAAGGGACTCCAATGCTCTCAGCAGAATTATCTGATTGCAATCTTCTTAGTAACCCCCACCCTAGAACATTGGAGTTCCTTGCTATCAGACAATTCCAGAAGAACAATGTTCCCATTATGAACGTTACCTATCTGACTTTTTCAGCATCAATCAGCTCCTCTGACCAGAGCTTGCCTTCAGGCTAGACAGGAAGTGGAGCATCCAGCAGCGACACGATATACAGCACCATGGTCAACAGCTTAGGCCGCGCAAAATTCAAACGCCACTTTATGAATGTGAACTCTTATCGTTTTTCACGTGGTACATTTCTAATGACGGTAAACGAAGCGTTACATGACTTTTTACACCATTGTAAAGTGTTTTTACCGAAAATTTAAACAGAACAAATCCATCTGTGCTGTTTTGTGGTTTGTGATTGTTTTTCTGTTATGGTGGTACTAAATTCGAGCTACAGTAGTTTGGAAAAATTCCTTTCGTATGTCTTGTGCCTCAGCAGCACCATACACCATGGTCAACAGCTCAGGCCACGTGCAATTCAAACATAAGACACTCTAAGACTGTGAACTCTTATCGTTTTTCATGTGGCAAGTTTCTGATGAAGGTAAACGAAGCCTTACACGATTGTTTTTACACCATTGTAATTGTTTCTTTGTGCTGTAAAGTGCTATACCTGTCAATTTTGCGTTATTGTCCCAATGATGCTGTTGGTGCTTTAGACTTGAATCGCCACCTCAGTGACCCTACAGCACATACGCATATGCTGCCCTCCCTATAAGAGCGACGGCTACGAGGGCTCACCATCTCTTTGTCTCAAGCCGCCATCTGGTACGGCCACTCGTTCTGTTGGTTCTTTCACCCGCAACTTTGTTCTCCTCCCGTTCTTCGTCCATGACGAAGGACGGCATCCGAAAACACCGTGGCTCCCTTCCCGACCTACCTTCCATATTGGCTTCTTGCCTTTCGGTCGCTTTTTGCCGAGCTTTCCGTCCGTCGGAAGAACCGAAGCCACCGTGGCTCCCTTCCCGTGACCTCCCGGGACCGACCCACCTTCTGTATTGGCTTCTCGCCTTTCGGTCGCATTTTGCCGTGCTTTCCGTCCGTCGGAAGAACCGAAGTTACCGTGGCTCCCTTCCCGTGACCTCCCGGGACCGTTCCAACTTCCGTATTGGCTTCTCACCTTTCGGTTGCTATTTGCCGAGCTTTCCGTCCGTCAGAAGATCCGAAGTCACCGTGGCTCCCTTCCCGGAACCGACCCACCTTCCGTATTGGCTGCTCGCCTTTCGGTCGCTTTTTGCCGTGCTTTCCGTCCGTCGGAAGAACCGAAGTCACCGTGGCTCCCTTCCCGTGACCTCCCGGGACCGTTCCACCTTCCGTATTGGCTTCTCGCCTTTCGGTCGCCTCTTGCCGACCAACGAGGGCACCGAAGACAACGAGGCTCCCTTCTCGAGACCTCCTGGGACCGTTCCCGCCGTTCGTTTTGGCTCCTCCCCTTTCGGTCGCTTCTTGCCAAACCAACCGTCCATCAGGAAACCGGTGACAACGTGGCTCCCTTCCAGAGACCCCGGGACTGTCCCACCTTCCGTATTGCAGGGTTCGCACAAGATACACACATTAACGAGTTGGTGGACTTAATATTAGGGTTCGCACAAGATACACACATTAACTAACAAACATATTAAGATAAGTTTGTTGTATTAACAAAACCACTTAAAAGAACTGTATTGGTCATAAAAAAAGACTCTTGAAAATTTACATTAGTTTGGGGGAAAGTCATTGAAGTGCTTGAATTTTTGGCATGTGAATTTGTGCGAACCCTGATATTAAGTTTACCAATTCGTTAATGTATGCCTCAACTGCGACCCCTGATATTAAAGTCCAGCAATTCGTTAATGTGTGTATCTTGTTCGAATCCTGATATTAAGTCCACCAATTGGTTATGTGTGTATCTTGTGCGAACCTTGGTATTGGCTACTTAACGAGCCTTCCGTCCGGCGTAAGATCGGAAGTCATCGTGGCTCCCTTCCCGTGACCTCCCGGGACCGTTCCACCTTCCGTATTGGCTTCTCACCTTTCGATCGCTTCTTGTCGAGCTTACCGTCCGTTAGGAGAACCAAGGACTACGTGGCTCCCTTCCCGTGAACTCCCGGGACCGCTCTACCTTCCACATCAGCTTTTCGCCTTTCGGCCGCTTCTTACCGAGACTGCCGTCTGCCGGAGGAACCGAGAATAACACAGCTCCCAGGTCTGATCCATCTTCCGAATTGGCTTCTTGCCTTTCGGTCGTTTGCTGGGATTGCTGTCTCTCAATGGAACTGTAATCAACGTGGCTCCCTTCCCATGCAATCCCGGGTCCGATCCACCTTCCATTTCGGCCTCGCTTCTTGCTGTGTCTAGCGTCTATCGGTAAAACGGAAAAATCCGTGGCTTTCTTCCCGAGAATTCCCCAGCCCAATCCTCCTCCCGTTATGGTCTCACGGATAGCTCCAGGACGACGCCGCTGTTCTCTGCTGCAACCAGACATCCACGTGGCCTCAGTCCTTGCCCCTCAGGATGGCCACACATTCCTTTTTGGCCTCCTACCTTTCGGTCGCTCCTGGATAACGCTGCCGGAGCTGATGACCTCATGATCCCCCTCCCGGGTCCGTTTCACGCTCCATATGGACTTCACGTCTTTCAGACGCTTCTGGTCACCGCTGCCGTTTTCGTTGGTATGTGAAAGTTATGTAGCTTCCCGCGCTCACTCAGATCCGTTCTCGCCCCCCCCCCCCCCGTACCGGCTCATCGCCTCTCAGTCGCTACCCCATGACGCAGCCGGCTTTTGGCAGTTTGCACTCAACATCCCCTGGTCCGATCTGACTTTCGGTCGCCTTCCAGATGAAACTGCAGTCTTTCAGCACCACTGCACTCAGTGTATCACACTCCCGGATCCGTCCCACCGTTCATCCGATCTTCTTGCCTTTCAGCTGGACCCCTGTGGAGCAGATGCCCTCGGGATCTTGGACATTTTGGCTACCTTCCCGTGCATTCCCTGTGCCCGTAGTCGGCGTCTGTCTCCCGCCATGCCGTTTGGACACTCCTCGGTCCCTTTTCTCGCTCGCATTTTCATTCATGAACACTAGCTCCCGTGCGTCTCCTGTGCTGTTTCACCGGCCGTCCGAACGACCACATCAGACCATCTTGTTCCGCCCGAAAGATCTGCCCTCCGTTTCTCCTTTCAGCCACCCCATCTTTCAACGGAGCGGCCATCTCCCTGAGTCTCCTAGACTCCCCGTTCTTCCTGAAGGCCCGTTTTACTACTCTGCTTTCTGCCGAACCTTCTCTGCTATCGCTGAGGCCGACCGTCTACTGTACACGATAGCTCTCGTTACACACCAGCTTTGCCACTCTTTCTCGCAATACTACCGTTAATTTTGTCTTTCAGCCATCACGTCATACTGCAAGTTTGTCAATTGGCCTTCGTCCATCACCAACGATCTTTCGGCCGACTCCCACTTATCCTTCTCGGCCGTTTCCCTTCACATTTCTCGTGGCCTCACCTGGGAGGCCCCTCCGCTTGTTGCCATTCTACGCTGCCTGGTGCGCCATTGCTCCTTTCGGTTGGTTGTTCCTCCATTCACTTCCGGGTTGTTTCCCCGCGTTTCTCTCACGTGACTCTTGTTACAACGCTCTCGCTATTTAGCACTCCACATCACCGTTGCTGCTCAGTTTTACCGTGTCACCTCCTCCTCGTCTGAACAATGGTCAGGACCAAGAAATCAGTGAATCTCGAGGACAATGTGGACATTTATTTTGGCAGGGTCCCAACGATCGAAACCCAGGCCAATGCCACTGCCCGGGCCTTCACAACCCTTCACGCATCGACCCCCATAAATCCGCCTGTCAGTACCATAGGAAGTGTGAATATTATTCAAATCCATGCCCTATATCTGTGTAACCATCCTGCACTCGTTATGGAGTGAAATTGTCTCTCGTCTACTGCTCTCCGCTACACGCAAACGTCAAGCGAAAAATCAGAAAGAAACCATCAAGAGACTGCGTGAGGAATCCCTTTCAATTCAGTCTTCCCCCGCTTCAACCACGATCGCCATTCCCCTCACTCCGGGAAGTCAACAACCTCATTCAACTGTTACCACACCCTTGTCGCAAAAGTCATGGACCAAAACTTCCGATTTCGTCGACACTCCATCCAGTAATCAGTCAATTCATTCCCCTGCCGAACTCCCTCCTGTTTCAATTCTTCCCCCTGAACCTACTAACATCGAAGAGCCACTATCATCTCCAAATGCTGAAACCGTGGATGATTCGATCATTCCCTTTTCCCAAGAATACTAAATTCCAGCAACCACCCTACTTCCCCCGCCAAGGGGACCCCGAAGAGGATGCCACCTCCCTTCGTCTTGTTTCTTCCAACTCATCAGTCTAATCGAACTCCCCATTACCTACTGTCACAGCACCGGTTCAAGCCACTACGCCCGTTCTTTACCCTGAACCACCTTCTCTTTACGGACTCGACGATGAGGAAATTGTTGAGGTGGACCACAACAACATTTTTCAGTCGCTACGCCACAAGCTGCGCTTGAACGTTCGTGCCCAACAACAGTTCATAAAGAACGTCCACAAGGAGAAACCCTATCTCTTACACTTACAAGATATCTTGTTCCAGCAACATGACTCAAATCAACAAGCTCAAGGAGGAAGGGACTAAACTCAAAACGCTGAATGAGGCTCAACTCAAACGATCAGCTGACGAAATCCTCTCCAAGGCTCTATCGCGAAAACCCTCTCCCTCCCTCCCACACACTGGCATCAACCCCCCTACGACGTTTTTTCCCTGGTCCTTACAACCCATAGACGACATACACAAAATGTGCCACTCTTATCAACGCCCAAGCCGTTTCCAACATCCCGCCGCCTCAACTCCGATCCTCGCTTAACGCCAGCTATCTTTTCCAACCCGTCCCTTAGAAATCTACGATTCGAGCCTATCACCTCTAGCCGAACAAGTCCCTGATTCCATTCACCAAATCAACCTATCCCAACATTACGGAAGCCTGGGGAGCCATCAAAACAACTTCTGAAGCACACAACCTGCAGGCGTACTCTCTTTGGCAATTCGGTAACTCTTTATATTCGAACCCTCTACACCTTGACTTGATCAACCTGTCAACAACTCCATCTTCGGACATCCCTTGCGTCCCATGCAGGTCCAAAGCCAGACTATACTGCATGGGGCTTCGCTCCCACCCGCCCCCAACCTCCCAGTAACTCGGCGGGCTCTAGCCGGTCTTCATCTCCTCACCAATCCTCTATCATCTTTCGGCATTAACCTCAAAACATAAAATCCCCCAAAGACTAGGATTTTATCCATCGACTCGTCCTTTGAATCTTCTTCAGGCCTCCTCTACCCCTTGAGAGTCGACCTCAAGAAGTCATCGCCAGGCAACCGGCTAGACAGTGAAGAGGAGTTTTCACCATTGCCTTGTTTAAAAAAAAATCTCAACTGTTTTGACCCTCCGACCACACCGTCCTGATGTTCTTCCGAAACTGAACAGTCACCTTTATCTTTCGTAAAGCCATCACACAAGACTGCTGGGAACTTAAGCCCACATCACAGGTAAATGTCACCTCCTTCCTCTCCTTCCCCTCTTCCCAAAAAATAAAAAAACTCTAATGGAAGGAGGATATCTCCCGCCGACTGGAGTAGGTTCCATCTGTCAGGGGTATCTCTCTGGACTGACACACTGCGAGACCTCCACAGGTGACAAACCACCTCAGAACCCCTGGGAACTTGCTCAAAAGGTGCCCGCCGCCTAGTTTGACAAGGTTGGCCTGCTAACGCAAAATTGACAGGTATAGCACTTTACAGCACAAAGAAAGAACATTTTGCCAGCCCCCAGCCAGGCCGGCTAAAAATGGTTTCTTTTGCTGTTAAAAGTGCCATACCTTAGGCCCCTCCCTGCCTCCCCTCTCAAGTCACCTTTTGACATAGCTGAGAGACAAAGAGATGACTAGCCCTCGTAGCCGTCGCTCTTATAGGGAGGGCCGCGCATGCGCGGTAGGGTCACTGAGGTGGCAATTCAAGTCTGAAGCACCAACAGCATCATTGGAACAATAATGCAAAATTGACAGGTATAGCACTTTTAACAGCAAAAGAACCCATTTTTAGCCGGCCTGGCTGGGGGCCGGCAAAATGTTTTTACCGAAAATGTAATTATAACAAATCCATCTGTGCTGTTTTGTAGTTTGTGATTGTTCTTCATTGTTTTTCTGTTATGATGGTCTAAAAAGAAATGTGAGCTACAGTAGTTCTATCTCGCGCTTCTTCCCTTTCCCCCCAACCTCATGCTCTGCCCTGCTATACCAAGGCATGTTCTCCCAACACAGCAAAGGTGGTCCCTTATAATGCAACACTTGAGTTCCTTAAAAATTGTGTACAATTGTTTATGTACGTTTTAAATAAAACTATTTTGGTATTAAAAAATCGTAACTCGCTCCACCCAATTCTCAGTGCCCTCTTAATGTCTGCTAGAAATGTGTCCTGTTTGTGCTGATTAATCACAAAACAGGCTTGTAAGCATGTTTCAATGGTAAACTGTACACGTAGTGTTTTGTGTTGCCCTGTTCCAACATCTTGAAACAATTTTTCCAATAAAGGCTGGTCCTACATCTGATACGATGAAGTCTGTGTATCCATGGTCTATCCAGTGCTTCTTTGAACTACTGCTTTTTTGGCGGTGTAGTATCTCATTGGTACGAGTACTACCCATATTGTAAAATAGTAAATCATGACCAAAGTGTATTCATTCCCTCCTCTCGTCTACAAAGTCACATCCCTTGCCTTGAAATGGTCTCACTACCATGGTTGATTCCATCAATCCTTGTTTCGTCATCTGGCATGTATCACAAAATCTAACTTACATCTTCGCACTATCGGCCAATATACAGGGTGGTCTAAAAGTCTGGTCATATGCAAATGACTGCCGATTAATGGTAGTACGTTAATTCTGAAGACATATATGTAATGCAAGTCAGATATGGGGAAGCCAATGAAGATATTTTCAATGACCTTGAAAACAGCATTCAAGGTCATCAGCATTCTATTTTCCAAATAGCACGAGATACAGCACAAAAGTGAATTATAAAGTTGTACGTGAGCGTCAAACATGACAAATGGCGAAAACAGATTGAAAATCGGAGCATAATTGCAATAGTAATGAAGAAAACAATATAGCAACAAAGTCTTCCCTGAACGTTTTAACTGCCATGCAGTGAAGCAGTGCATGGCAGTTAAAACGTTCAGGGAAGACTTTGTTGCTATTTTGGAGCAGTTCCTGGAGCAGTCCCTCACCAACCAGCGATGCAGCTTCATACCTTCGTCCTTCGCTGCCGGCTGTCCCTCCACAACCTTCTTTAGCAGCTCTGCGAACCTTCACCCGTTGCTGCCTGCTGTCCCTTGCCGACTATCGTCACAGTTCTTTCGGACTTGCGTCCTTCTCGACTTGCTGTCCCTCGCCAGCCAGCATTACAGCCTCATGCCTTCATCCTTCACTGCCTGCTGTTCCTCACCGACCTTGTTTTTGGCAGCTTTACTTACCTTCGGCCGTCGCTGCTTGCTGCTTCTTGCCGACCTTTGTTGCAGCTTTTTCGGACCTGCATCCTGTTCGGCCTGCTATCCCTCACCAGTGAGAAACGCAGCCTGATGCCTTCATCCTTTGCTGTCTGCTGTCCCTCAAAAACCCGTCTTGGCAGCTCTGCATGCCTGCTGTCCTTCACTGACCATCATTGCAGCTTTTGGACCTGCGTCCTTCTCGATGTGCTGTCCCTAACCATCCAGAGCTACAGCTTTATCCTTCGTCCTTTGCTGCCTGCCGTTCCTCAGCAACCTTGTTTTGGAAGCTCTGCAAACCTTCGCCCGTCACTGCCTGCTGCCTCTTGCCTCTCGATCTGTCGGACCTGCATCCTGTTCGGCCTGCTGTTCCTCTCCAGCAACAGTCATACCCTCATGCTGTCATCCTTCGCTGGCTACTGTCCCTCGGCAACCTTCCTTGCAGCTCTTCTAACCTTCACCCGTCGCTGCCTGCTGTCATTCGCCGGCCATCGTTACAACTCACGACCCGCAGTCTCTCACCAAGCAGATCTGCAGCCTCATGCCTTCGTCCTTCGCTGCCCGCTGTCTTTGACGGCTCCCCCTCATCAACCTTCTTTGACAGCTCTGCCAACATTCGTCTGTCGCTGCCTGCTGTCCCATGCCAACCATCGTTGCAGCTCTTTCAGACCTTCATACTTCTCGGCCTGCTGCCCGTCACCAGCCCAAGTTGCAGCTCTTCATGCCTTTGCCCTTCACTACCTTCCGTCCTTCACCGATCATCATTGACAGCCCTGCTAACCTTCACCCGTCGCTGCCTGCTGCCCCTCTCCCATCATCGTCTGTTGCTTCCCCGAATGATGCTGTAAGGAAGATCGTAATTTATCACTCAAGCAAAGCCCCCCC
>JAHWFP010074709.1:30510-57937 GCA_023313725.1 Lithobius niger
TTGGCGGCCTTTCCCTGGTTGAATGATATCACTGCTTTGAAAGGCCGACCCTTTTTGTAAACTTGGCGGCTTCTCTTATACCAGCTTTGGTTTTGGGTGGATATCACAACTCTCATAGGCCTGTGTATGTACAAAAAATTCCTCGGTGTAATTGTCACCTCTACCTTTTTTTTCTGGATGTATTTTATGTCTATGAATTTTCTCATTCGTAATTTTCACATTTGCTATTGTCATTCCAAATAAATTAATAACAAGCATAAGAGTATGGTAATTGCAAGGACCTAATAAGCTCTTATGGAATAAAAGAAACCCTGTGTCTTATTGAACCAGTAATGAGAAATTTTTATTCAGGTCGTGGGGCAGATAAGTCATTTTTAAATCGCGTACCGTAAAAAAAAACGATTTGGATTTGATGGGGGGAAAAAACGACCAAACCTTTGCAACCCAGCTGTGCATTTTGTTTCCTATTCTTCTTTCTAGCAAAATTGTCTCTTTTATCGTCATGGGGCAGATAATTCAGTTTGGATTTGTGTACCGTAACAAAAAACCGACCAAACCTTCGCAATAAAAGGTACTCCGTCTCTTAATGAACCAACAATTTGCAACAACAATGAATTCTGACAATTAGGTACTGAAACGATAAGCGTGTAACACTTAAGCATGTTATAATGTACTGTTGGATGAAAATACAAACAATGGTTACAACAATAATTTTGCACTTACGAGCCACTTGATGGCCATGTGCTTCTAGCTACAACCCCCATTTTAGAAAAAGGCATTTCCCCATATGATGCTTTACTTGTCTGCCGAAATTTAGATCTGGCAACTTTCCCTAATGAGCTGTAGAGGTGTCTTTATACCCTATGAGAATTAACATGGGAGCCTGCGGACTAGTTACTAGTTACCAGTAACACAAATCAACGTTATTGAGGACACTTTCTCTCCATGAAGGACACGTTCCCACATTTTCGTGTTGAGTTTTCTTCTTTACTGGTCCAAGACACCTGATTCAAACGATTTGCAAAGATTTCTACCGCATGGGGAATTTACACCAGTATGCTGAAATCAAGTATAAGTTGGTTTCAGTTAAAAGACACAGTCTGCTAGTGAACGCCTTTTTTTTTCATCAACAATCATTTTTTAACAATCGGATGTCTACAATCGGATGTCTACAATCGGATGATCTACTATTACTTGGCGGCGACATACTAGCGTGTGTCTAAATTCGCGAATGAGTGGTGGCAGTTCTACCAGGATCGTCGAGAGGAAGGAGAATACTGCCAGTTAGGATAAATGTTACGGTCCCCTAGGGACTTTAGCTAGGTTCCGTAATAATGCCGTCAACTTGGACTAAATCCTTAGCTGAAGACGCTCTCCAGTCACAACGATGTTGCTGTTCATAGTACCCGCAGTTGCCTTTTCCATGCTTCTCGCCGCTAAAGAAATTTAACAATGAAGTCGCAGCTAATCATGTACCGCCTTCCCCCGCCTCAACCGGCGCTTCACTGTGGCTTCAATTGTCATTCAGACCAAATGAAGCCTCGAACTCTCCACCAAAAGAAGCGTCAAGCTTTCGACTGAAAGAAACCTCCAGCTTTCACCCGAAGGAAGCCCCGAACTTTCGACCTAAAGAAACCTCAATATTCAACCGAAAGATGCTTCAAGCTTTCGATTGAAAGAAGCCTCCAGCTTTTACCCGAAAGAAGCCCCAAGCTTTCAACCGAAAGAAGCCCCTCCAAGCTTCAACGCACCTTGTTTCGAATGTCTCGACACCTCTTCATTTATGGAATTGCCAGACCAATAAGGGAAGCACTGGAAAGCTATTCACTGAAAACCAATTAACGGCGACAGGAAGGTCTGCTCTGGGTCCATCCGAAGCCTTCCTCGCAAGAAGTCTTTCATCATGGCTCTTGTCAACCCATCAACACGAATTCACCGACAAGACCAAATCACCGCTCCTTGCAAAATACCAACTCTGCCTCTTCAACCCGCCTGCCAGCCGTCCTGCAGCGGATCCTGAGCACCAGTCCGCCGTTCTCGTCATGATCGTCGACTGATTTTGACAACATAACAAGGGACCCAACACGAATTTCCGCCTTGAGGCCACTATCCCATGTGACAAGGCCTCTGCCGACGGTTCCAGACGTCAGTCTCACAATAACGACAACAGTGCAATGAAGTGTCACCTTTTATCAACACGACACCTGCCGCCAACACCGATGCCTGTCACCAACACCCAGCAAAGCACCAAATGCAAGCCGTATAACTGCTGTTCCCACCGACGTGGTCAACAATTCATCCAGATACTCATCCTTCACTGCTGAACTCTTCAGGACCTGCCAGCCATCGGAACCTCGTCGAGACCACCACAGCTCCTCTAGACTATCGTTATTTGCTGCAAACCGTCGCCGACTTTCTCAACTGCACAAACAAAACAAGACAAGTCTTTGGACCACTCCATCTGAGACTCGTTGTCACTGCCAGATGCACAATCCAGGCCCCTCATGCACTTAAAAGATGAAGCTCTTTCAAGACCACATCCCGCATCTCTGGGCAACCCGGAAATTTCAACATCAACTGTGCTGACATCAACAAGGGTCACGGCTCAAGAATCAAACGCAGTGTCAACTTCCCGGGCCTGCCACAGCCAAGTCTCCATCACCGACATTTTTCAACTCTGCATCCTGGTGAAGTCATTTCGTCTTCACATGCCACTTCTTCAGGAATACGACAAGACTAAAATTAGACTACACTACCTGGGATTCATTGTTGCTGCCAGATGTGTCGTCTGACCCCCTTAAGCACTAACCAACAGAAACAAAGCCCATCCACGAAGACGGATGCAAGACCCTTGTCTCTAAACCAACAGTCCTACCGCGAAATAAAGTAATCCTTGTTTCTGTTGGTTTTTCAACAAAGTACGAAGTTTGTGAAACTTTTGGGGGTGCCACCTCGTAACCCGAGGCAACCCGCCATGTGGTACTCACCACAATAAATGACGAGGTCATCTGTAAATGCAAGCATTTACAGGTAGCGGATATTTTCGTAACGGCATATAGAAAGCCCAATTTTCCCGTGGGGGTCCAAATTAGTTTCTATTGCCTAAAGCAAAAATATACACTACCTGTACCCACCTTTCCTCCCTTCTTGAGTCACCGTCATGACAGATCTTCAGGAAAAAAGATGGCGGACCGCCTCGTCCGAACGCTTTTATAGTAGGGCTGCGCATGGCGCATGCACAGTTGGTTTATGCAGCTGGTCATATCAAGACAGAAAAACTTCAAGGGAGAGAAAGCATTGCAGGAACTGAATGCAAGAATTTACAGGTAGTGTATATTATCGTTTTAGGCAATAGAAACCAATTTTGACCCCCCCCGGCCCAGAAAAATTGGGCTTTTTACATCCTTCCCCTAAAATACGTACCTGTAATTTTAAAAGCTTTTCGTTGTAGAACAGACGCTCGAAACATATGTCAACCTTAGGTAGTAAGATAATGAAACTCCCGCTAGGTACCAAAAAGCGCCGCTAGGTGCACTACCTGTTTCCCCACTAATATCATTTTGGGATAGATGCGAAAGCATCGCCTGTTTGTTTTGAAACCTTTTTGTTTTTTTATGCCTAAAGTTTTGTGCATGAAGTGCAGTAGGAGGTTAACACATGGAGGCCCATACACTCTCTGCCATAAGTGTAGGCCTTGCAATTTTCGAACTGAACCGTGTCAGGAGTTTTGTGCAGGTTTTTCGTCTGAACGTATCTACACGTTTGAGGCAACATGGGCGCACTCAGGGTAGCATAGTGAACAGCAGGCGAATAAACATGCTTTGTCTGAGGATTCTTGTTCTTCCAAATGCTGTGGATAATCCTTCTCCAGCCATTGAAATCATATCAAGTGACGTTGAGGAGTCTACGCGGACTTTACCTTCATATTACCCCTCCCCTGCCAGTCCACCCTATGAAGGCCAACAGACTCGCGGTGGTTCATCGGAAATTTTGCCCATTAGGCCTATTTCAACTTTCAACTCCTACAAAACCCTTTGAAATTGATAATGTTCCCCTTTCGGTTGTGACTCAGTGCCTTACGACGCAGCTTGCGAAGCATAAGCAGGCTAGATTGCAGGAAATACAGTCCGAACTATGTCATCCTTTTGAACAGTATTTTGTTCCTCCAGGAGATTTCCAGCATTTTTTCCGCACTTCCACCCCTGCACAAAGGAGCAAAACGCATGTGTCCTGTTCAGTCGGAGATACCGGGCACACTCGTAATCATTCTCGAAGGTGAACTGCCTCCAAAATTGCCGTCTGGCACACCGCAGTCTTCACCGGAATTCCCTCAATCACATTGTTCTTTTCGTAAGCGTGCACACGGCATTGCCTCTGAAAATGTTTGTGCTAATATATTTATGTCAGAAACTGACGATGTGATGACGGCCACTCCTGGTTCGGGCAAGCCCCGTTATGCCAGGAAGGTGTTGCATCTATAGGCAATGACTTCCTGTGGTGATCAGATGAACTCATGCTTACGCTTTTTCCCAATTGTTTTAAAACACTGTCGAGTGCAAATATTCAACTAACAATGGGCACCCACGATCTTATTGTGGTGCCCTGACACGTTAAGTCTTCCTCAGGCGTTGACTATTCAATGTTGGAGAGCGTCTTCTTACTCCATTGTGATGAACGGTCGTTCTGTTTGAATTCACTTTCTCCTCCCACTGAGTTCATCTGATCATCACATCCAAAGTAAACACGAACACTCGATCTTCAATTTCCAGTGGTAAGGTTGTCTAGCAACCAATGTTGCCTTCAGGCTAGAACAAATCTAAGGGATCAAGTGATCGGGGTCTGGACCCTCCGTCAGCCACATTTCCCAACCTACAGTCGTTGTTTGATGAACCATCAGTGTCTGGAATACCTACACATGTGTCGCAGTCAGTGTTAGTGTCGCAGCAGCAGACCATGTTGCGGATGCAGTCGGTATTGCAATCACAGCAACAGTTGGTGTTGCAGCTGCAGTAGCAGTCGGTGTCGCAGTCGCAATCAGTAGTCACACTCTTAATTACAGTCGGTATCACGGCGATCGCTGTCGCAGCAGTCGGTGTTGCATGATTCCTTGTCTCAACCAGAGTGGGATTTTGTACTACAGTTGAGTTTGCATTACAATATGCTCCACAAGGAAGTCAGTGATTTATCTGCATCGAGTCAATGCTTCTTTGTTAGTGGCCGATAATTTGTCTGGTTTTCTTGAGCACCCTGTGGTGCGTAACCATGAGAGAGACATATTTGATTCAGTGGTGAATGAGAAGGATGATGACAACGAGTCGCTGTCATGAGAGCCACCAGAATCACAAGTGGCGAGCCCCCTCTCCCGTTCCCGATGTGAAGGACCCCCATTTTGATGGTGACACCATTGCCACCACACGACAACAGTAAGAGCCCATTTTTTTTAGATAAACAATGTTTCACCACCTCGACTTAGATGATATCGGACCTTTGAGGACATGTTCATGGAACTGGGCATTACGTGGCAGCGACTAAAGACACGTGGAGGTGCAGTCAGACGCTGGTGCTAAGATGAGGCCATGAAAACCACTGTTAGTGAGGGCCGAAAAGGCATCGGACTCCCCCACAACGGTACCAGTTTCTCCGGGTTTGATAGCAAACTGGATTTGTGAAACGAGGAGAGCAGCATACGCTAGTGCCGGTAACGGACCGGTTGGGGTGTTAAATTTCAACCTAGGTAGTTCGATAATGATGAGAAAGCAATGGCCCCCGAGTTCGTGAGCCATTGCTTTCTCATCATTATCGAACTACCTAGGTTGAAATTTAATGTTTGGGGCATAAGGTCTTTTCAAAAAGCGTTTGAAATTACAGGTAAGTATTTTAGGATTAGTAAAAACAATTTTTAGGGGTAAAACTCCGTATTTCATGGCATCTAGATGAATAATGGTTGTCTTGTATCTTTCAGGTTAGATTCATCTTCAAGCAAGAAATTGTACGAAGATTTGAAACAAGAACATAGTGACCACATTCCTTTACACGTAGCTAGGCTTCAATCTCTTGACAACGAAAAGGTAAGCGCTACACTTGTCACATCCGGCAACGCCCGGCTATTACGAATTGAGTACACTGTGTAAACGCAGACCTCCGAAAAAGACTTCGTTTTGCCAAACGAACAAATTTTTTTCTTTGAGCGCCCAAATGCCTCGATTTTAAAACCTCAGCCATTTTCTCAATAATGGACAGAATCGGTCAAACTGTTCACCATTTAATAGCCTGCAACAATATCTACCTCTTGAGGAAGCCTGAATATGAAAATTCAATCTAGAAGATCCACAATCAACAATTGAAAAACTCACGAAACCTACCGCGGCGCTCCTTCATCATGGCCGCCATTATTGAAAACTTGTATCTTTGTATTTCGATTTTATTGTTTCTATTTTAGGGCAAAAAGCCCACAGACCCTAGCTTAGTTGTGAATTAGGAGGGGCTGCCTTTGGTACTTAACGTCACATACATGTGGATACAGACAACCATTTCAAGTGTGATATTTATTATGTTGAACAGCTGCAACGTCTATGAAAAATTTCCACAGCGATCGTTTTTTGTCTTTTAACTTTAACGTTAAACATCCAACTTAACTTAATGCGTTATAGCATTCAACTAAGCTAGATTATCTAACTGTTTTGCAACCTTTTATATATTCTTTCGCCCCCAGAAACGCTACCATTAGTCTGAAATAATTCGACATCGTCATTCTAACGGACCCGAATTTTTGTGTATATAATTTTGCTTTAGTTCTCCTCAAAACTCCGACTGTGACCATCCGATTGTTACTACTAGCTTGTCCTTCTATTAAAACCAACAAGAAACCAAAGCAATCCAAAGTCAAACTGTGCATAAAACTCCATCCCCCCCCCCCCCAACCTAGTTGTGGTGTGTAACACTGCAGTTTACAGTTAAAGCTTGTTAAATTAAATAGTAATGCTTTATGCATTACCCAAACCAAAGTACTAAGCTTTAACAAGAGCCATTTCACAAAGCCATCATGTAAATATTTATTCCGTAGTCAATATTTTAATGTGAATGCCTTTCCCAAAGTTCACTTGAGTAAAACTCAATTTGGCCTATCTGTACATGTCCCTACTCCTTCAAATGGCTCTGCACAAAAACCCTTTGCCAAACAGACTTTCCCATTGTTCTCCTGGCCTTCCACCAATCAGACCCCCGCAGCTCTCCTACCAGTAAGCGCTTTGACCGAGAAAATTCGCTGCTCCAGCATAAAAAGCCCCCACACCCTTCCTTCCTCAGCACAGCTCACAGGTCTCTTAAGCTAGAAGGGTTACGCCAGTCGGGAGTGGAGACGTCACGTCCGTAGGAGCCATGCCGGGCAAAATGGTAGTGGTTCGTATGTTTATAGTAGCTTTTGAAAGTTTAATTTAGGACCCCCCCCCCCCCAAGTCTAAATTTATAGTTTAAAAGTTTAAGCATAACTTCTAGCTTAGAGTAAATTATGGGAGGTGACGCCATAATCTGCAGTTTTGGTCCCCCACCCCCATAACGTCAGAGTGGTTCTCTTTCTAAAAAACAATGATTTCTAGTTTATTTTAAATGGATTTTTAACTTAGGCATCAGTATTTTTCTTGCGACTTCCACAAAGATCAAACCGTCAGTTTTAAGTGTAAAATTGCCGGGGTTTTTACTCCTTAGAACAGTTTCTGAGGAAACTAAGGGATGTTGATCTTTTGTACTTGAAAAACTTAGAAACATAACTGTGGACGGTTGATTGTCATACGTGATTAAAACATACTGTGCGCTAAATTGTTACCAGCCGAGGCTGTTCAATTTTGCGGGTGTCTCCGGGAGCACCCAAGCTTACTTTTTCTAATTTGAAAATTTGAAACTTATTCAAACACAAGTGTTGTTTGTCTGATTAATGTGAATTACAAAACTGTAAATTCTACTTGTTGCTTTTAATAACTTTATTCAAAAGCTGTACTAATAATTACCAATGTAAAGTGTTCTTTATATCTCACTGTTGTTAAAGTAAAACTAGGAGTTTTATACTTCAGTTCGTTTACTAGCCGATTAATTGTTCGAGTGTAAAATAAATATGTAGCCCATCTTTAATTTTAGCTTGTATAAACAGTTAAATTCCACCGTTGGTGGCAGCGATTACCAACAGTATTAAGGTTAGGCCCCTTTAATTAGGACCCGACGCTCCATCCCCCATGCTGGGACAGTAGCCCAAAACTGTGCTTATGCCGTAAAAGTCGTTATAAACACCTTAGAACCTTAGACTGAAACTCGGTGTCAACCAGGGAAACCGGGGGCGTTACAAGCACCTAAGCCGTCGTAGCGTCCGCCGTTACAACTGGTGGCAGTGGTGGGATGAACAGGTGCTGGTCTGTCAAGCGTTTCCCCCCTGCCATACTACAAACCCGAAAACCTAGAAGTATGCAAGCCACTTCCGACTAGACGTCTGTGGTCCCGCCAACACGGCCACGAAGTAGATGCCTGTGACAACGTTATAAAAAGTCACGAAGCAGAAGTCGTACTAACGTTATAAAATAGTACAAATCCCGCCCAGCAGCTCCAACAACTGCCGGCGCCAGGAAGCAATAGTTGCCGCTTCCAGTTAGGCCCTCCAGCCGTGAGATGTCTCCCCCAAACCCGATGCTGTAGGAGAAGCCGTCCGTCCAAGGAACCAGGTGCTCCGTGCAACCAAGCAGAGGATTTTGTGTGTGCCCATCAAGGTCCCAGTGGAATAGACCGCCAGAGACAATCTACTTCAAAAAAAAATCAGTGCCGGACTTCCAGTACTACGGTGGAAACAGGAAGGACAGACTGACCGTACAGTGATTGTACAAAATTGGGTAAGTGTACATAGGATATGCTTAGAGGCCGCCAAGCCAAGTGTTGTAGTTGATCATTTATGCAATTTAGCTATTCATATACCTATTTTTTTTAAAAAGGGGTTTTTAAAAGTGTATTTTATGTGCAATCTTACTGGATTTGGGAGAGAAGTTTTTTAATTAATTCGCTTTGCTCAAACTTAACTTTAAATTATTATGCGGCTGTATTTAATTTTGTTTCATATATAAAGGTTTTATTTTGAAAACATGTTAAACGTTAAGACTCAAAATGTCCGAAGAGTTAGAAGAGTTAGAAGAAATCATTCGTGATTTACAAAACAAGGACTTAAAGAAGGCTTGTTTAAACTTGGGCTTTACAGTTAGCGATTCTAGAGCCGAGTCACAAAAAATCTTACGAGCACCCCTCGAAGATGGTAAATTGGATTTAAGTGAACTTTCCGATGCACTAGCTAACGCTATTGAAAGGAGAGAAGCTGCTATTTTCGCCAAAAAAGAACTTGCAGCTAAGGAAAATGAACTCCTTCTTAAAGCCGAAGAACTTAAATTAAGAACACTTGAAGTAGACGCTGAGAAAAAACGTGCTGTTGACTTAGCAGAGGCCGACCGTCGTCACACTCATGAATTAGCCATTAGGGACCAAGAGGCCCAAATTAGTGATCGTGCCAGTGCTATGGAACTAGCTAAACTGGACAAGCAGCTCGAAATAGCTAAGCTAAATGCTGCTACCTTAAATCTTAACCCCGCTCCAAACGGAGCTAACGGTGCTCCCCCAGAACCCCCAAATCCAGTTGCAATACATGGTAAAATTGCAGACGTAGTTCGTCTTGTCAATAAGTAGACGCCAAAGACTGAAATTAACAGTTTTCTTAAGATTTTTTAAAGAACTATGGTTAGTCAAAAAATTCCTAAAGATCAATGGGTCACAGGACTACAACCCCTCGTTGGGGAAGTGCTAATTAAAGTTTGTAATCAGCTGTCGGACGCTGAAATCCAGGACTACGAATTAGTCAAAAATAAATTGCGTGCCCGTTTTGTCCAGACTAAAGAGTCTTTACAAACCCAATTTCGTTCCCTCGAAAAAGAAGTAGACATGCAATATCACGACTACGCTTTTGAGCTAGAGACGTTGTTCACTCGTTGGTTAGCTCTAGCTAAGGTTAACCGGGACTATGACAAACATGTCAATCTAATGCTTTTAGAGCAATTTTATAAATCTTGCCCTACCCAACTTAGAGAGTGGATCCCTGATCAAATTAAGTTAGGGACGTTAGCCGCGGCCCAGTTGTGTGACTAGTTCACAACCCGCAATAAACAAATTGTTACCGAAACTGCCACTCGTGCAGCCAAAACACAGCCCATAGCTGTATCGTTAAACCAGGGTTCTAAACCATCTGGTCAACAACGTGGTAACAGATGAAACCACAACACGACAGCTAATCCGGCCGGATCTGTCGATGTAAGCGCAGATAACCCAGGAGGGGACTCTGCCATAAACAATAGTGCTAGTGAAAAAACTAACCCTAATCAAGATAGAGTTAGGCGTTGCTACATTTGCGATTCCCCCAACATTTTCGTAGTGAATGACACGAACGTAACTCTAAACTACAGCAAGCTAATGCACGTTTCCCAGTCGGGAAAAATGCTAGGGAAATTCTTAAGGCTAGTACGCTGTCCGGTAGCATAGGGAAAAATAAAATCAATATTTTATGCGACTCCGGAAGTTCAGTGTCCCTAGTTAGCGCTAGACTCGCAAGAAATTGGCCACGTTTGAAACGGAAGGTTAAATGTCAAACTGCCTTGTGTAGCCAAGTGTTTGAATTACCCCAGGTAAATCTAAGCCAAAAGTTAGAGGATGGCACAATGTTAAATTCAGTAGCATGCATTACACCGGTCAACAATTCAATATTCGATGTCGTTTTGGACGTACCAGGATTAGACTCGCTAAACCTACTGCGCAGACCAGTAACCGCCACGCCCTGTGATTTTTCTTCCGTGCCAGCCGAAGTAGCTACTCCCCCCGTCAGGTGCCGCTCTAGCCAATCGAGTAAGCGAGTGCCGGGCCCCAACCCGATCAGTCCCGCGGGATTGGTCAAGCGTCAATTAGGCAGTAATGAGTCAGTAAAATCGCAGCCACACGTCGTTCAGCCTTCTTGTACAGAAGGGCGGAGCCAGCTTAAGCCTTCTGCAAAAGTACCCTCCCCCAGACAACTCCATCTTTGTTTACCTAAATTAAAAACCGAAAGATGTCTTAACTACCCCTTGTCTAAATAAGATGAGACGAAGTTTGTCAACTAGTGATATAAACAAAAGTTTAGTCATGGCAGAAAAACCCAGATTTAGCGAATTTAGTTTTTGCGAATGGCTTAAATTGCGTAGTAAATCATCTCCTAACCTAAAGTTAGAAACGAGCACTTCTGCCAAATCAAAGGTTGGCAGCGAACGTGTCCCCCCCTAAATGTTTTGGTATTTTTCCAGAGTTTGGTGAAGTAAAGTTGCCTGAACATACTTTTTCCAGTCCTGATTTTTTTTGTTAAAAGTAGGACCGATGTTTTAGTGTAAATTCTATATCAGTCTAGGGTGGAAATAAATGCATTTATTATTGCTCTAGCACTGAATAGGTATTTCCAGTGAAACGGAGGTTGTAAAACGTAACCTAATGTAGTTTTCTCTAAAATAGTTTTTTTTCTTGTTGCAAGTAAACCGGAAATCTAACCAAGTATTTTCCCGTGCATGTTATCTTTTAAACAATGAGTAGTTTGTCGCTACAACCGTGGCTCCATCTAGGAGCAACCAAACCCAAAACTACGTAGCATATTTGCTGAATTTTAAATCTTAAAACTTCAGAGTATACTGGATAAACCTGGAAACTATCTAGTGAATGTTGCTGCATCATGCAAGCATTTTTATTAAACGTTTCGTTTCAGTGAAAATTGACTGAAAATTATTTTTAACTGCATTTTTAATTTTGTTAAATGGACGTTGGAAGTACATCCATACTCAAAGCAACTTCCAGTTAATTCGCGTTTTGGCCTTCAAACCTAAACTTTAAGTGCCTATGTTTTACTCTTTTTGTCACTATCAACGCTTCCCTTTGTGGGAGAATATTTACAAAGATTGTAACGACACTAATTAAATATTCATTAGGAATATTCTATGGGGGTTGCAACTTGTTCCCAGTTGGCCCTTCTTTAAGTTTGTACGAAATTTCTTTCTTCCCAAAAAAGAAATCTGTCTACCCTTGGAGAAAGACGTTAGCCCTGTTTAGAAGGTTGTTGCGTTTTTATCCATAAACCTCCCAGCATTGTATTATTATGTTTAAGTTGTTTGGTAAGCTTAAACCATTCTAGTGGTATTAGTTGCTGTTAAATAGAGGCGGTGTTCTTCTACGTGTTCACAGAATATCCTCTTCTGACCGCTATCGTAGCCTAGGTTGAGTGTGGACGGCGAGGTGTTTTTGGTAGTTTCACAGCTAAAAAAAAATCTACAATTTGACATAATCCGGACTCGTATGAACGATTCAGTAGCGGGACGCCTCATTTGACAGTTTTCTTTTACAAAAACATAACCTTGTAATTTTCTACGAGAAAATAATGTTTCTTGCTTTAAATGTCTTTTGCCCCATTTTCGAATACTTGTACGATTTTCCTGCACCAGGCAGTGCGGACAATATTTAGTTAATGGCAGCAAAAACAGTGTTTTAATTAGTAACTTTTATTTTACTAAAGTTCTCTTAGCCACAAAAACGTTAGTCCCCCAAAAAATACAAAACGGCGAAGTCAACATTTTGTAAACAGTGTGATTTATTTTATGTCAAATTTTGCATATTTTGGCGGTCTTGTTCTTGCATATCTTGTGTGCACTGACCCTTTTATTCTGAGTTCTAAGGAACCCTGAATAAAATCCTGTGTTTGGGAGCGTGTAAACGCAGACCTCCGAAAAATACTTCGTTTTGCCAAACGAACAAATTTTTTTCCTTTGAGCACCCAAATGCCTCGATTTTAAAACCTCAGCCATTTTCTCAATAATTGACAGAATCGGTCAAACTCTTCACCATTCAATAGCCTGCAACAATATCTACCTCTTGAGGAAGCCTGAATCTGAAAATTCAATCTAGAAGATCCACAATCAACAATTAAAAAACGCACGAAACCAACCGCAGCGCTCCTTCATCATGGCCGCATTATTGAAAACTTGTATCTTTGTATTTCGATTTTATTGTTTCTATTTTAGGGCAAAAAGCCCACAGACCCTAGGTTAGTTGTGAATTAGGAGGGGCTGCCTTTGGTACTTAACCTCACATACATGTAGATACAGACAAACATTTCAAGTTTTTTTTATTATGTTGAACAGCTGCAATGTCTATGAAAAATTTCCACAGCGATCGTTTTTTGTCTTTTAACTTTAACGTTAAACGTCCAACTTAACTTAATGCGTTATAGCATTCAACTAAGCTAGATTATTTAACTATTTTTCTACCTTTTATATATTCTTTTGCCCCCAGAAACGCTGCCATTAGTCCGAAATAATTCGACATCGGCATTCTAGCGGACCCGGATTTTTGTGTATATAATTTTGCTATAGTTCTCCTCAAAACTCCGACTGTGACCATCCGAATGTTACTACTAGCTTGTCGTTCTATTAAAACCAAGAAGAAACTTATAAAGATCTGTTCCCCAAGCAATCCAAAGTCAAGCTGTGCATAAAACTCCGTTCCCCCCCCCCCTCCCCCCAACCTAGTTGTGGTGTGTAACACTGCAGTTTACAGTTAAAGCTTGTTAAATTTAATAGTAATGCTTTATGCATTACCCAAACCAAAGTACTAAGCTTTAACAAGAGCCATTTCACAAAGACATCATGTAAATATTTATTCCATAGTCAATATTTTAATGTAAAGGCCTTTCCCAAAGTTCACTTGAGTAAAACTCAATTTGGCCTATCTTTACATGTCCGTACTCCCAGGCTCGGACTGACCTGGGTGGCCGGGTGGCGATTGCCACCCGGGCCCCAGACCAGCCGGGCCCTTCTTCCTTGCATTATTATTTTTTTCTTCAGTTCAGGTTGTCACTAGGCTTCACTTACTCCGTACTTTCTGGGAATAGAGGAAGAGAGCTAAAAGAGAAACACACTTATTTCTCCACCCCTCCCATTCCCCTGCCTACTTCTGTCTCTCTTACCATACGGCTTATTATTACTTTGAATGTTAAAGAAATTACCAAATTCTAATCGGATCAAGCAGGTTACACATAGAAGGAGATGCTTCGTAATTAAAATCAATTGTTTGCCTTCTCTTGTTGTACCTTGAGTCAGGCCCATTCACAGGAACCGTTGACAAGGGGGGCATTTTGTTCCGGGCCCTGCTACTTTTACCCAAAATCGGGAGCCCCGTCTCATCCCCGGTCCCAGAAAGTGAAAGAAAAGAGGTTGGCGGAGGGTCCCTGACCGAGAATTTTGTCCCGTGCCCCACCATTTCGTTCTACGGCCCTGCCTTGAGTTCGAGAAGTTATCCCTTCATGCCTCCTCATTATAGTTGTGCGATTGACATCGTGAATGTCATGCTAAATACAAGCATAAATCTGGGCAGTAAAGCGTTCCGGAAACCTAATGTTTTGTTACGCGTTGGTGGTAACAAAAAAAAAACTGCAAAAGTTAAATATATTAAGCTATGTATTCTGTACAGGCAAAGTAAATCACGGTATTTGGCCTACAGGAATTGAAATTCCTTGTCAGTAATTGTACAAAATATTACCACACATGATGTGCCAATTAATGGGAAGTCTGACAAAACAGCTGTTACTTAATTTTGGTTTACTAAGGGTATCGATTCGGCCCATGAAATCCAACCATGGTAGTACAGAATCGGCCAGAATAAATCTCCGAATTGCTGAAGTATCCTGGTAATTGCTTACTCCTTATATGCCCAGGAAAATGACACATTTTCAGTTGCCGATCAGACCAGCTACTTCAGACAGATAAGTCAAACACTACCACCGCTAAGCAACCATGACCACAAAATGTTTTTTTTTGGTAACTATATTTATTCATAATAAGCAGCCTCATCCCCCCCCCCACCCATTCGTGGCTTAGTAGAATTATTTACCTAGACTAATTGCAAAGAACATTTCACTTCTTGAAATAATTTCTTTTCAACAAACTGTAATGAAATATCGTGGAAATCTTATATTTTTCTTCATTAAACCGACAATTCAAAGACCTAGTTTTAATGGTACCACTGTCAATAGTAAAAGAAATAAATAACGAGGCAAAGCATTGTTATATTAACAGCAATTCAAGCAGTTGAATGAACGAGTTAACGAAGTTGCTGGAAAATACTGTTTACCACCACCCATAATTTAATAGGTAACAAAAACGTACAAAGTTGAAGAAGCCAAACCTTTAGACGGATATTCTGCAATATGTCTAATATCAAGAATTTATAGGGTTGGGGAGGAGAATTTGTGACTGAGACCCCATACTGAAACGTCTTGGATACAGTCGTATTAGTTCAGTCTTAGTTTATAGAGGACGCCACGTGTTTTATGTTGGTATTTCTATTCAGTTTTCAGCCTAAAATTAAACTAAACTAAACAAAACTAGCTTGATTTTAATTATTATTTAGCCTAGCTTATTTGTAATTTAGTTTACTTTAGATTTGGGCTGAAATATGAGTAAAAAGTATCAGATGGAACACGTGGCGCCCTCTGAAAACTCGGACTGAACTAATGGGGACTGATCTAACGTGTTTCAATAGGGACTTTTTAGAGTTACAAATTCTCCTCCAAACCCTATAAATTCTTGCTAATATGTACATTTTTATTAACAACTATAACATAATAAACATAATTTTTGTGAAACTTAATTTGCATCTTTCACGAATGCAATTGATTAGTGACAAGGATGGTTTTCCTCTGTTTTTAATAAAGGTGTTGTGTACATCGCTCGGTTAAAAAAAGGATCAAATGAAATGAAACCTAAATTAGTTGAAAAAAGGTTTTCAAGTTAGATTTTCAATTTCTGTTGTTTGGAAAAATGGTACCCTGGAATGTTGACGTCACATTATCACTATTTGTGTGTGTGTGTGTGTGTGTGTGTGGGGGGGGGGGGGTGAAGGTTAGATGGGAAATGGGGAGGGAAGTCTTGTCCACCCAAAAAATAAACTGCAAGAAAGATTGGCAGACCTCCTTAAATCGAGAATTAAAAAAAAATCGGGCAAAAAGGTGTCATTTTCTGGCCAGATACGGCAATGATATCTGTTAAAATGCGTCAGCTTTCGGGGCTCTGTCCCGGACCCCGCTGGGGGAGCTTACAGCGCTCCCCCAGACTCCCTGGCTGAATATACGGGGCCCCACCCCAGTGCTAGCCGCCCAGGCCCGAGGTTGCTCAGTCTGACCCTGCGTACTCCTTCAAAAGGCTCTGCACAAAAACCCTTTGCCAAACTGTCTTTCCCATTGTTCTCCTGGCCCTCCACCAATCAGACCCCCGCAGCTCTCCTACCCGTCCGCGCTTTGGTCGAGAAAATCCGCTGCTCCAGCATAAAAAGCCCCAACACCCCTCCCTCCTCAGCACAGCTCACAGATCTTTCAAGCTAGAAGGGTCACGCCAGTCGGGAGTGGAGAGGTCACGTCCGTAGGATGCCATGCCGTGCAAAATGGTAGTGGTTTGTATGTTTATAGTAGCTTTGGAAAATTTAATTTAGGACCCCCAAGTCTAAATTCATAGTTTAAAAGTTTAAGCATAACTTCTAGCTTAGAGTAAATTATGGGAGGTGACGCCATAATATGCATTTTTGGTCCCCCACCCCCATAACGTCAGAGTGGTTCTCTTTCTAAAAACCAATGATTTCTAGTTTATTTTAAATGGATTTTTAACTTAAACTGATGGTTTGATCTTTGTGGAAGTCGAAAGAAAATACTGATGCCTAAGTGTAACATTGCCGGGCTCTTTACTTCTTAGAACAGTTTCTGAAGAAACTAAGGGATGTTGATCTTTTGTACTTGGAAAACTTAGAAACATAATTGTGGATGGTTGATTGTCATGCGTGATGAAAACATACTGTCAGCTAAATTGTTACCAGCCGAGGCTGTTCAATTTTGCGGGTGTCTCCGGGAGCACCCAAGCTAACTTTTGCTAATGTGAAAATTTGAAACTTATTCAAACACAAGTGTTGTTTGTCTGATTAATGTGAATTACTAAACTGTACATTCGACTTGCTGCTTTTAATAACTTAATTCAAAAGCTGTACTAGTAATTGCCAATGTAAAGTGTTCTTTATATCTCACTGTTGTTAAAATAAAACCAGGAGTTTTAAACTTCAGTTCGTTTACTAGCCGATTAATTGTTTGAGTGTAAAATAAATATGTAGCCCATCTTTAATTTTAGCTTGTATAAACAGTTAAATTCCACTGTTGGTGGCAGTTATTACCAACAGTATTAAGGTTAGGCCCCTTTAATTAGGACCCGACGCTCCATCCCCTGACTGAAACTCCGTGTCAACCAGGGAAACCGGGGACGTTACAAGCACCTATGCCGTCATAGCGTCCGCCGTTACAACTGAGAGTCGATGACGGATTAATGATGGAGATTTAATCCGATAGAAACTGCAATTAGCTGACCAGCTCAAGCATGAGCCATGGCCAACGCAACTCTCTCGTTACCAAAAGAAGCGCTTTATAGGGAGACAGGTCTAGCTTCAGGAATTGAATGGCGGGCACAGTAGTAATCATGGTAATTGCCTCAGGGAAGGCAACCATGACAAGCTCTCCCCTCTTGCCCCAATACGTCTGTGCCAATCCTCCAAGACCGCGATTCAAATCATTTCACATTTTCAGTATTCAAAAAGACAAATCAGGTTTATCAGCTTGCATTAACAATTTTACAAAAATGTCTTACAAAGTATCAGCATGTGCAGTTCTCAAGGCACTTTGTGGCAATGTTGACTTAGTCCAGTAACAAATCACTGTAACACTTGATTCGTGTGACTCAACTGTTCATCGGCATCTTAGTTCAGCTCCCACGTGTGACTCAGCAAGTTGAAACTCCGCGGCTTAGTCCCAGACTATGCTTTCAAGTCGCACCAATTTTATCCCAAACCACATCACTGCCATGTTGTCACTTTCAACATACTCCATGAAAACGGTTTCGCACTTTCTAAATTGGCGTCAGCTGTTGCACTTTAGTGCATTGCATAAAATGCATGCATATAACTTGCTTTCCGTCTTCATGGCAGTTCACATTTCATAGGGGCCGGCACATTGATTAAAATCGGTATACGACTTAGGTTAAACTTTGGTGTTAAAACATGCCATTATTGAATTTCACATCGTGCTAGATTAATTCTTGCTAGACGTTACAGTTCGTAAAAATGACTAATACAAGGAAACCTCCAACAGAAGAACCCCATAATGTATTTCTAGCCTGTGGAAATGATTACACAATTAGTAACTGTAAGGCAGATCGACATTTTCACCAAGTGAGACTACCATTACACCCCCCCCCTCGTGGGAGGACGGTTTTCTCGATTTGGTATTAAGTGATTACTTTTTACAAATGTTTGTTGTTACATGAAAGTCTTCTCTGCAAATTGCCCTTGATCTTCCTTGTAGGCCTATGTCAGTGAGAATTCGTTATGATTTCAACGTTTTCCAGTTTATATCGAGTCTGTGATAAAATACTGTTTAGTGTTATCTTACGTTGTTTTAATAACTCTACGTAGTAAGATCATTTTAATAGTCTGTACTAAGTTTAGTTTAGTAAGACAAAAATGGTACTTGGATACTGTAGCGACTGTTGTATCTGGCCATAAGGCCACGAGAAGTATGCATTTGTTTTCTTTCTGTTGAATAAAAATGTTCGTATATAACACTTAGTTTTTAGTTTTACTTTTTTAGTGTTCGATATAACACTTAGATATAACACTTTTTTTCTTTGAGAAAAAAGAACGACCATGTTTCGGCATGTGTGATTGCTATTATTTTATTTTATTGTTGAAATGCAAATCTTGACTTTACAAAATCTGAATAGTTGTTTTGACAACTGGAACCCCGAGATGTGTTTAAATAATTAAAATTTGGCATCCACATTGTGATGTTCTATTCCAGTGACCATTTGACCAGAATAAACATTATTATCTAGGATGGCATAAGGACAATCAATTGTATAAAACACTAATCATGTATAAAATAGGTAGGCTAAATAATAAGCAATCATTCATCTAATACTGGGCCTTTAATCGGCACTCCGGCGTACACAATATTGACCCCACAATATGGCCAATTAAATCAATGACAGATTATGATTTGATGTATCGATTACAATTATTCGGCAATGAGTTGAACGAATGGCATTACGGATTAAGTCGAGCGGAAAACCTAATCAATATTATATTCTCTAAATTATATTAGGAATCTCGGTTAATTCAGTAGCGTACGTATTGTTACTAGTTAAGCTGAACAAAGCATAGCTATTGCTATCGTATTGAATACTTAGCTCTATTATAGAAGCTTGAGTGAAGCTAGCAGCATACGGCTCTAGCCCGGCGGTGAGGCTCCGTCCAAGATACGGCACGGCTGTTGGCCTGGTGTGCCTTCAGAATCGGGACCTCCGGAATTTGACTGGCGTGAACTAGTTAGCAACTGTTGAGTGGCTGATGATTGACTGATATCGTACATTCCGAGGATCGTTTTAAATACTGTGGCGTTATCGGCCATGATCGATCCATTGTAGTATTGATTTATTATTGAAATGCTGAATATAGTAACATTCTGACAGCGTGGGCCCTTATCGCCAAATGGGACCTCTACGCCTGTCAATCATTTCATTGTTGCTTTCGGGTTCATTAATTGTTCCCCGTATGCGGCGCTTTGAAGTTATATGCCGCCATAATTAACTATCCCGTGTGGGAGGGATTTATTGTTATTCCACGAAGTGATCGATCACGAGCGGCGATCTTATCGTAATTATATTTACTTCTAGAAAGTCATTTAGGTTCTACGAAACTGTCGTAAATATTGTCAACTGGTAATGCCATCCTTTAAACTCTAACAATAGGTGTAATTACACTTGTTCAGGTTACAAATGATCTTGCCGCCTCTCGGTCGTCTTTGAAGAGGACTCCCAATTATATTTACTATCTGGAGTCGTTTTTGATCTATCCGAATAAATATTCGGCTCATGCATTTAATAAATGTATGATATTATGCAAATATGTATCTTAATTGATTAGATGTATTGTTTCTGTTATGAATATTAATTAAGCCATTAATTATTTCCTTACATAATCCCTGTTCATCCTAAAATCATGGTACCTTTTTAGTGGTTCCTTATTTTAGCTCCCAAACCCAGCTCATTTATAACAGAAACTGCTTTACATAATCAAGCAAGAATTTCTCATTTACCGACTGGCCCAAAGTTAATTGTCGTGTGACTAGGGAAAATACACCTTTCTTTGAGGTAAAAAAACAACCTTCACAAAAATCAGGGCAATAATTATGTACAGCAAGATTAAATTGCCTCATTCATTGAGCAATACTATTCTGGGTGGAATTGGAATAAAATACTATATGGCTTAAGTGCATGCAAGACTCGAGAGCGCATTCTCCATGTAACTGAACTCAAATTTAATAAATTCAACTTTGTTGTTGTTGATCTGAAATAAATAATATTTCACTTTCTCTGAGCTGGCCACATGGGTTTGTTTTCCCTCTCGCTTTCTAGGAGGGGAAGCGTAGCATTTTCTCCTATCGTCCTGTGCTCTATTTTCGGCCTCGAGTTGGCCGTGGCCCAGCCAAGGTCGTTCAAGGCTGAGTGGTTTCTCTACCCTCATCATTATGCCGCAAGCTGTTTGGCCTACTTTTGCTCTGGCTGGGGGGTGAAAGAGAAACACAATCGTTCAAGTTATGTTTTTTCAACTTTCAATTTTTTCCTTGTGAAATCTTGTTTCTTGCCTCTTCACATTTTGAAGAAAAGTCACTTCATATCCAAATGTGACTGTAATTTGCTCTTATATAGCTAAATCAATGATTATCAATCAAATGGAATGTCCATGGTTCGATTTGAACAGTACTATTTGACATTGTCAAATTTAATCATTATTTTTCGGTAGTACCAATGGCAACAAGACTTCATCGGAATACGCAGTCTTCATAAAATAAAATATCATATGCATGCTACATTCATGAGTCGCCCGGAAAATTTATATGTTTCCGACTATAGTATCACTTGTTTGGTCCCGTGCTGGGAGTCAAACCGGCGACCAAGTAATCAAAGTCAGTTCTAAAATGCTTTTTCAAACACACATGCTAAATATTCATGCTACATGGTAACAATTAAGCAATATGATTGGGAGGGGGACAGGATTCCTGCACCATTACCCCGTTAATTCGCCTTCGCTTACCCCGTCATTTAAGTGTTGAGTTACTGTTATTCCTAATGAAAGAAAATTTACTGTGTGCCCATTGCGTACTTAATGTTCACTTTTTAATTTTCACATACTCCACGTTTTGGTAGTATTATTGTAAGGGTCTGTATTTGACTCTAAGTTTCATTTTTTTTTTCAAACCACCATAACGAGTACTGAACTCATCATATATGTGGTGTAGTTGATGTGGTGGGTAAAGTCTATTTTATATTTTAGTTGTATTTGTTTCACCCTTTGACTACTACGAGACAGTTCAGACTATCCGGTGCGGGAAGCTGTCAATCGTAGGAATTCTAAGAAACAAAATGTACAGTTGAAAGCCGTCTATCGTAGCACTTTAAGAACCTTGTTAATGTATATGTGTGTTAACCCATTTTGACTATCATGTTCAGGTCGAAACTAACAGTTAAGTTTCAGCCAACAAACATGAGTTTAGAAATTATTGTGTTTCCTCACAATAAATATGTTATACTACAGGATGTGATGTCACAATCCTTGAGCCTAATGTTGTGCGAGGCTGTAATGACTCGTATTCATCACTTAGTGAATGTTTGTATAGTGACATGTAAGTGAGGCTGTTTGCCTTACCAAAGCTTTTTGAATTTCAAAGAACTATTCACAACCTATGCTCTAACATCAGTTCTCCTGAACGTAAGCAACCGAAGCGTAGGTGTACCCAGAATACTGAAATTCTAGTAATTTCAGAAACACATAATTGTGCTTGATAATTAGCTTTAATCGGATGATTTCTATGCAGCGTTTTCTGTTTTTTTTTTGGTCTTGCTTTTTTTTTTTTAGAAATTTAAATGCTGCCAATTATAAGTCTGATCTGCAGTGTTCACAATAAACCTGCTTTCATAAACATTGCTGCAGTAATCTGGGTGTCTACTGCGTTTTTAATTTGAATATGCAGTGTTGTGGGGTCGCTCTGCACCCTTAATTTGAATATCGTTCAGTAGTGAAATTTACCACTTAAAATCGAAATAACCTGATGAGTATTACATGCCGCTCACCTTCCTTGTGAGCATGACCTGCCACTCACAAAACCTTCAAGATGTGTTGCCTGCCACTCTTGATATCTGTATGAATGTGACCTGCCACAGATGTGACCACAGATGTGTATGAATGTGACCTGCCTGTGAGCATGACCTGCCACTCACAACACCCTCAAAATGTGTGACCTGCCACTCTTGACATCTGTATGAATGTGACCTGCCATACATAACTTACCTGGGAGCATGACCTGCCACTCACAAAACCCTCAAGAAGTGTGACCTGCCACTCTTGACATCTGTATGAATGTGACCTGCCATTCATAACTTACCTGAGAGCATGACCTGCCACTCACAAAACCTTCAAGAAGTGTGACCTGCCACTCTTGATATCTGTATGAATGTGACCTGCCATTCATAACTTACCTGTGAGCATGACCTGCTACTCGCAAAACCCTCAAGAAGTGTATAATCTGTTCCATGGGAACTTAAGTGTGAGGTACTTTAACTTTGTGTTGCCACCGACTTGAACTACGTTTGACGTTCCGAGTCCTCAAGCGTTCCTCACTCTGTATCTATTTACGGCTGCAACATGCAACCTTTCAAAATAGATAAGTGTGACATCCGTGAACAACAATTTTAAGTCATTAATGTCTACATTTATTTGAATTCACATGGTGAATCATTTTATATGATTTTAACATTAGGTGTGTGAACTATGTTTTGGTTCAAGTTAGTGTGCCTTACTATTAGTAACAGCAATTGTTTTTATTTTTTTATTTTTGAACTACTTTGTTTTGGTTCAAGTTAGTGTGCCTTACTATTAGTAACAGCAATTGTTTGTTTTTTTTTCATTTTTGAACTACTTTGTTTTGGTTCAAATTATTTTGCTTTACTATTAATAAACAGCAATTAATCTTATTATTTTTTTCTAATGGTAAGTAATTTGCACTGCCCCCTTAATTCATGACAATTTAACGTTTTAATTTGTCTTATTAATGTCAAAACTTTTTTTTTTCATCCATAGCAATTAATTTGCACTGCCCCATTAATTTATGACAGTTTAATGTTTTTATATTTGTCTTATTAATGTCAAAACTTTTTTCTTTTTTTTTTCATCAGTAGCAATTAATTTGCACTGCCCCATTAATTTATGACAGTTTAATGTTATTAATATTTGTCTTATTAATGGTAATTAATTTTATGTGTATCGTGGCAAGGAGGGGTGGGGTGTATGAATTACACTTGTTTTCACCACAAGGCTAGGAATCACTTATCTGTTAATTCATAGTCCTGGATCATGTTTCTGAATTTTCTCTCTTATTTCAAAAGAATAATTCTGTATTTTCCCCCTATGGAGTGATTTTGCTGTTTTTAGCTTCTAGGTGGGTAAGAAGCTGTTGTCGTGGTCAAGGGTGAGCCATCTTGACCTACTTTGATCATCCCTTTCACTTGCTGATGAGTGCAATTGAGCACGTTCACTATCTTAGCTGAGGGAAGAAGGTGGGTAATAAACAAAAGTGGCCGGTGGGTTGAAAGGGTTGTGGGTGCGGCTCTGGGTCCTTTCGGCTTAATCTGACCTCAAAATGAAGCCTGGTCGAGGCCATGTAAACAATAGCTGATGGTCACTACGAGAGCAGAGGGGGTGAGCTAGGTCCCTAGGAAAACGAGACAGCCCCCTTTTTCGTGACATCAAGCCTGAACTTTGCACCCATTGGTTTTGCCAATGTCCATTTCTGGGTCACATTTTTGGACTTGAGAAAATTTAGCGATTTTACCCGCACATGAAGTTGTCACTTCAACCTGACCGTGTGTTCTTTTCGTTTGCTCCCCAAATTTCATCGCTCTCAATGGATCCTCCCCAGAAGAAACGTAAGGTTACTCCTAAGGAAGAGGAGGTACATGAAAGACTTCCTGAGGATCCTGTCGCTCAATATTCTGCTGTTGTCGTACTCATCGACCCTTTCTTATATTGTGAGCAAACTCCGGCCATCTTTCCTGAATGCCCGCATCGGACCTCAGAAGAGATATCGTTCCTCCGATTATTTTATATGGAGTTGATTATTGAAAATCCCGGGCAAACCATTTTTTTTTCTTGATGTCGCACCGCCCGAAGAATCTGAGAGGGCTCAGCAATTAAGGCTGAGCTCGCATTATTTAGGGTGTAGCCCTATTAATGCAAGGGAATATCTACATTGTAGATATGTAGCATTTCCCCGTTTCTGGAAGGGACTGAGCATTTCTCCGCCTACTTTTGGAGGGTGGTAAATGTGGAAAATGTGTGTTTTGTACAACAAAACATTCATCTGGCTCTGGTGCAGTATCAGGAAATTACGAAATTGCAACCAACGACTTGCGGGAAGATTTGGCAGAATTATTTCCGGACTGTCTACTAGAAGAGCTACCGCCACTACCAGATTTGATCCGCATCGTTCCTGTGCAAGATCCGGTTGCCCTGACTACAATAAATGCTGGTGCATCGGGGAGCGGAACTTTACAGTGCCAGCTTCCCGGTCCTTGTAGGAACGACTGCCCTGTCTGTCACTATGGACAATATGGTAAGAAAACTTCTTATTTATTATTTAGTTTTTTAAATAATATCATATGTTATTCACAATTAAATTTCACATTAAATTTCATTCATATAATGGTTATGAAATATTACTTTTTAATTTGCTGGAAGTGGAAATGATAATACCAAATTCGTTTATGCAAAACATTTCCTTTTGAACAACTTCCAAGAACTCATTTAAATTTTATCACAATATTATGCGAATTAAGCTCAATTATTTGTCATGTATGAATCAGAAAAAAAAATCTAATGCGATATATGCATTTAAAAATACATTATTGCTTTTTTTGAGCAAAGAAATATGTCGTTTTCGACAAATACTTTTTTTTTTCTAAAGTGTTGTAACTTTAAATCAATGGTTATCAAAATTAAAACTAGTTACTTTTACAAAAAATGCTTATTTTCAACTTTACTGGTATAGGCTCTAATGAATTCTAGGCCTTTTGGTAAGTTACATTTACATGAAATGGTATAAAATCAATTTATAGTTATTGATAAGTTGTATAATTTATGAACAACGTAATGCTATTTATATTAAGCATTGGGTGAAAGGAATTTGTACGAACTGGTCCTTAAATTAATTTAAATGCAATTGCAACTGATCCATATCCTTATGGATGTGAAATGCAATATTGGTTACTATAATTCTATATTGAATTGTTTATAATTCATATCCTTATGGATGTAAAATTAATGGTATATATAGCATAGCTATATGTAGTTCGTTCAATTTCTGTTTTATCATAATGTTTGAAAATGTCATGCTTTCAAAATAATTTTGAGTGGCATCTGCCTAGGACCTTCATTTGTTTCTTTCTTAAATTTTTTTTTTTAGAAATGAATGTCCTTAAATGTTTTTATATTTAAAATTTTCTTTCATGAAAGGGAATCCGTGCCATGGAGTGATATTTTATTTCTTTGTATAATAATTTTAACATGGCTAGGTTGTCCGAACTAAGTTAAAGAAACTGAACTCCTATATAGCCTATTATTTATTATTGTGGCACCGTTTCCGTTTCAAGAACAACATATTATCTAGAATAACTAGAGTGTGAGTAAAATTCAAGTTCTGAAATTTTTTTTTTAGTAGGGGGGGGGGGGTGTGGGGGGTAATATTAAATTATTTGTCCAATTTGTTTACCGTACAAGTTTGGATAGTACCAGGAGGAAATGAAAGCTGGGAGTACACAACTGTAACACATACCATAGAATGCGGTACTTGTCATTTTGGAATGGGGCTTCACCACAACATGTAAACCCCAGCCTAAGCGAAAATATCAGATTTTCTTGTCAATTCTGTAGATTATTTCAGTTTATACGCTTTAGAAATTAAGTTACATGCTTGATTTTGGTTTATATGCTTAATTTACACAGATTAGTTTGCTTACATTTGATTTAAAGTGGGCCAGTGGTCGTAGAAAGTGGGCCAGGTTTGTAAGCTTCAACGAAACATAATTTTCATTCTTCGAACCAGCTCACTCGACTTCCAACCAATCAGAAGGCGATATCGCTTTAACCAATCAGAGCGGAACACATTTGCATTTTAGGGGGAAGGCTGACCTTGCAGATGCAAACCAGCTGAGATAGCTGCGAACCTCCCTCCACTAATAGTGAGCGAGGAACGCAGCTTCAATCCCAGTTTGCCTTGAGCAGACGACGCTCGCATTCTGCTCTCACTGTTTGGAAAGTGAACGGGAGTTTTTATTCCCAGTTTCAATCCCTGTTTATTTTGAGCAGACGACGCTCGCTATCTGCTCTCACCGTTCGGAAAGTGATCGTCGGGTTTTTTTTCTGAACACTGCTTAGACACGCGTGTAAACAATCTCCCCACCCCAACCCCCACCAGATGAAAGCTTGATGGACAGGGGACGGCGGTTGTGGCGTTGCTAGGCCGGTAGGCCATCCTACTCGTATTTTGTGACGAGCCTCTGTGGTTTGGAGAGCGAACGGCGTTTTTTTTTCTGAACACTGAATCCGATGAGAGCTTGATGGACAAAGCGGTTATGTGATTGCTAGTGATAAGTCTTTATTTACAAACAAACAAGTTTGTTTATATATTATTACGTATTTTATTAAGTAGTTAAACCTAACGTAATACGCCATTCTAATCGTGCATACTTCGATAGCCCATCAAACTGCTGCCTCATCTGTAGTCTTGCAGCATTCATCCTATGCACTGATGGCAACCTGCATTATTATGGCACCTTCCTAAACGACCAGAGTGAACCAAACGCACCACTGTTGGTGACAGTTTGGCACATTCCCTGCTAATATCCGTGTTGATGCGGATTGATTGACGTCAACGTCGTCAGCGATGAATCTGTTCCGTCAAAACTGTTAGCTCGCGCACGCTCAAACATCCACCCCAGCAAACCACTTCCCTGAGATGGTTCGCAATTTGGCATTGCTCTCGCCTGGTCACATCTATTAGCCAATCCTGGTCAAATCCATTAGCCAGGTATAGTTGCGGTGAAGGTATGACGTATCGAATACTTGCTGAGCCTGTTGAGCTGTGCTGTAGTTTAGGAAGGTGCTGAACGGCTGATGCAACATCACTGCGCACACGCGACGTCAAGTTTGG
>JAHWFP010074711.1:0-10947 GCA_023313725.1 Lithobius niger
TCAACAAATAATCAACCAACGACTGACCAAATTTTTCACCATAAAGGAATTTTTCACCAACATAACGCGATGGCAAAAAGAAAAGATACAAACGTGTAATGGATTTACAGCATCTGTGGCTTACGGTTCGTCGTCAATTGAATTTGTTTTTTTTTTTTTCTTTACAAAGTCACGCGTACGACTACAACAAAAAAACTGCAAACAAAGCAATATTAGTGTTAATCAAGTAAAGTAGAATAAAATAATGCTTCACCTGAAAATACATTACGGTTCAGGCCCGCGTTCTGAACTGTCAAGAAAAGTATAAAAAAAAAAACCTTGAAGTGGCCGCCAAATTGTTTGAGCTACGTGCAAACAAACACCATTTGGTTCTGGTAGTCATCATTTGGAACAAACTCTGGTTCTGACAGGCACTAAGAATGTGAAAGCCACTTCAAGATTTCCCTGCATCTCCAGTGTCAGTTCATAGTATGGGTCTATAAGCTGCGTTGATGAGTCGGCTAAATTTTGAACCATTATCAGGTATTTTAGTAGTAGAAAAAGCCTAACAAGGGGAAAACTGGACCTGCACTCACGGCAGGACCAGGATGATGGGGCCAACAACTCACCATAGGCTGCATATGTACAGAAGAAGCCTGGTAGGTATAGTTCGTCACACCATCAGTTCTAGCAGTGACTTGCCCAGTGTGTCTTTTCTAGTTTACCGACCACATCATCTCACCACTCAACCATCAATTCTTACCATTAAAAACAGAGATTTGGCGCAATAATGCTTCTAGACAGTGTGAGCAAGTTCAGATTTACAAGACAAGACAAGAATTAAATTGTAGTCTGAGGGAAGAAACTTAAAATACTAAAGTGTGGCACTGAAAATTTCGAAAAGATGAACAACTATAGGCTCAACTACTCTATTTTGAATCGGCACAAGCCTCAAAATGTATTTCAACATAACAAATCCGTGAGTGCCTGAAACTAAAATGTGAGAGCCTAGTTGCTGTACTTATTAACTTGTGGAATCCGACCTCGCGTCCTCTAAGTTCAAAGCCACTCCAAAAACACTCGAAAGTAATCTTCTCAACATCTTCCGACGTACTTGTTCGCCTAAATGCTCGCTGTTTGATGGTGTTCTACTCACCTCCCATCTTGCGAAGGGAAAGTCGGCAACACACGTGTTACCTATTCCGAAAACAACATAAAGTCACAACTCTTCTGTCTACAAGCAAATAAACTAGGTCTTCTGCGTGTCTTCGTGGGCTGCAGACTGTTCCTTTGCAGATTCATAAAGTTATTGCCGGAGCAAAAAAGAAAAGACCACAAGTCTACGTACGACCAGAAGCAGCAGAAGACAAGGGCTACAAATTACTTCGGCGACGAACACCAAAGAGGAAGCTGTGTCGACTAAGGGGGACCCAATAGCCATAAATGAGGGTCAAAAAGTGGCGGGAAGGGAAAAGACTGCAAGTGGTGTTGTCTTTTGCCAAGAGGGTTTCCCATAATGCATTCCGACAAACGGGGAATAGTTCAAGTTAAAGATGGGGACGGACGGTGGTTAAGAAAACAAGAAAAAGAGGGGGAAACCGAAAGGGGAAAGGAGGGAGTGGGGGGGTGGGGTTACTGAGGGTGAGGGAGAAAGCAGACACAGCAAGACATATAGCGTGCATTCCGAAGAAGGTACCTTTGTAGTGTAGTGAGCCACTGATACGTGATATGGAGCTACCTTACTTACGTGCCACTGATACGAAACTGATATTCACGCGCATGTTGCGGGCTTGACTACGGATGTAATCTGCAAACTAAACTGTCGCTATCGAACATAACACAAGCTACCTTGCAGATTATGTTTGAGTAAAGGATTTATGTCTTTTTAACTTAAATAAGGTAAGCAAACCTGCTTGGCAAAGTATGAAAAAAAATTATGCTCTGGGAAAAATGATGCTGTCGACCTTTAGATCTTAAGATGACGCTCCCATCGCTGCTCGTAGTCTTGTTGATATAAGCTTGCGTTTTACAACACATACGGTCGAGACAACACATACGGTCAACACATACGGTCGAGAGAATCTTGCCAACAACACCAATGAACAAGAACGGATTAATGTGTCGATTTTTTTCTTAAACTTGAGCAGGTTTTCATTGTGGTCGTCAGTTAAATTAATCCACCCAAAACCAAAGATGGCATAAGAGAAGCCGCCAAGTTTCCAAAAAGGATGGACCTTTGAAAGTAGTGATATCATTCCAGCAGCCAAGGTTAATCCGACAAGCAACCCTGACGTGGAGCAAACGCCTTCCTACCTAAGATTGTCTAGGAACACATGGTTTGGTTATTTCAACAGGATCAATTTTATTTATGGAATTACTTTTTTTTTTTTAATTAATTTCTTTGGGCCTTAAGTCAGCCGAAGCAATTTAATGTTCGTGTGGGTGAACCGGCTAAATTTTGAACATTATCATAATTTCAGGAGAGAAGAAATATCTGGTAAAGGGAGGAGCCAACCCGGGGATTCGAACCGG
The DNA here is from genome assembly GCA_023313725.1 of Lithobius niger. NCBI lineage: Eukaryota > Metazoa > Arthropoda > Chilopoda > Lithobiomorpha > Lithobiidae > Lithobius > Lithobius niger. Next base: position 2,512 of record JAHWFP010074711.1, read on the forward strand.
GAAACCTCCGATCATCGTAGGGGCCGAAAGATGGTCCAGAATTGGCCAGAATAGATCCCTTAGCCGCTGAAGGAGCATGGTAGCCTCTCACGCTACGCTGGCCGGCAGTCCTGGTGGGGACTTTGCCAAGGTCCCCTTGCCAGGAGTTCGACCAGATCCGCAAACCTCCAGCAATAATAATTTCAGACAGAGGAACAGCCATCACTGCAAATACCTAACCTGGCTTAAAAAATGCTACAAACGTTACACCACGAAAAGTGTTGCTCTCTTTCTCTCAAATTCCCTAACCTAGCACACAAATCAGTGACGTCTGGTGTATTTGCGACTGCCATTCTCACGAATGAAGCGCCATGTAATTCAAAACCTTCCATTTTCGGCCTACATATACGACCACAAAAAAAAAATCGGACTCGGAAACAACATTCATCATATTTCTTTTTTTGTTAGCGAAGTGGTCACTCGAACAGGTTACCAACACCGATGCGAACTGCATTTTCCTTTTCGAAATTTTTTCGTCGAAAAGAAGAACCGTTTTGCCCTTTGCAGAGTCTGGCATTCAGTCCACGACACGAATAGCGTACAGCAAAAAACAAAAAAATAGGGTGACGTCATTATACGCGCTGGCAAGTTTACGAGGTACACCCTTCTGGTCTGCTGTTGCTGACCGTTAATTAAGGTTGCGACCGAGGGATGAACCAGTTTGTAATGAACGGTATAGCAGGCGGAGTCCAAAGACGCCTCATCACCGTCATCATTCTGGGGCTGTCCAGCGGCGGGGGGAAAAAAAAACAGTCAAGGCGTTAAAACGGGCTGACCTTATTCTTCGGCAGGTGAGGCTCGCAGACGAGCACGGCCCAGTTATTGAGCAAAAGGTATGGGAGAACGGGGGGCGTGCTGTACCTTGATGACGGGACCAATGTACAGACGATCTGCGGTAAAAGGCCTACTTGTTTTTGCGGCACATTACCTCTTCATAAAAGGCGAATTTGATAAGTTTACAACCCTTCGTCGTGCGCATTTGCAAAGAGGTGGACAGCTGGGGTCTTACAACTATTGTAATTAAGATTCGAATGTCCACGACCCCTCCCCCCCCCCCCCCCCCAACCCTTTGTGAGCGATACGATTATCTTTGGTTGTCCAGCACTGATGCGGAACTGACGACCGTCGGCTGGACGGACGAAAGACGATGACCAAGAGTGGACGAAACTGGACACACCGGCTATTTTTTGGGGGTTGTAGCCTACAGAATTGGTGTGTTCTTTGCTGCTGGCGGTGATCCAGTTTTAGCCCACGGAACAGTCCTACACTAAGGACGTTCGTTGTTCCAATGCATTCACTTCGTCCTTGTGCTGTTAATTGAACTCTTTATCAGGACGAAGTTTTGATATTTTCATGAGTTGAGACATACAGTAATGGCATGGTAGGTTAACGGTGGGCACGGTTAGAGTTGTTCATATTCTTCTGGCGTCGTTGCATAAAGTGTTCTTGCACTGACACATGCGACGATTTGCCTAAATAATAGAAAATCTTGCAGGCCATTTTCACAGAAGTGAATTTCCCAATAGGGGATAAACGAAAGGTGCTCTTCGCTAAGTACAACGTACAGTTTGCGAATAAAAATAGAAAATTCTACCATTTTCACAGAACTGAATACCCCAATAGGAATAAACAAAAGGTGCTCTTCGCCAAGCACAACAGTTTGACGAGTAAATAATAGAAAATTCTACCATTTTCACAGAACTGAATACCCCAAAGGGGGATAAACGAAAGGTGCTCTTGAACAGTTTGACGAATAAAAATAGAAAATTCTCATTTTCACAGAACTGAATACCCCAATAGGGGATAAACGAAAAGTGCTCTTCGCCAAGTCTAACAGTTTGACGAATAAAAATATAAAATTCTTCCATTTTCACAGAACTAAATACACTAATAGGGGATAAACGAAAGGTGCTCTTCGTCAAGTACAACAGTTACCCTGCGAAGTTGTGCTATGTAAACTCAACTTCGAAGTCCACACTCACTTGCCTCTCCACGCCAAGGCCAATATCCAGTAGGTGAAAAAAAAAAAAAAACAAGCGTGATATAAACACCAGATTAACTTGCAACCGTCGTTCGGTGCCTTTATTAATGTAGTCCAGGCCTCGATGTCAAACATAAAGGTCACTTAATCGAGTGACCGAGTACAGGAGCGGCTTCGTGTTTCGCTCGTAATTGCCTCGCTGCTCTATCTCCAAAGATAAACCTCCGACTAGCAGATGGATGATTAGTTAACATTAATAAACTATTATTAGCGATGACACTAATTACTAATGACAGCGCTTAACTGGTTCCCTGAATAATTTGTGTCGTGGCCGCAATCAGTTCCAATCTCCGTAAAGTTAGAGACAACAGAAAGTAGCTTACCCGTAATAAAACTTGTACATCTAAAATGCATTAGTAATAGCCTTGGCGGAAAGTATATTGGGCACAGTGGCTCTGTCTGCTTTATCGTCAATGTAAATGCGGATCAATCTTTAAGTTCCGTGAACGACTGAACTGCTACGGTAATGTACAGGCCATGTAAGCGTTATCGTCCACGGTGGAATGTAAATTGTAAAGTAGCAGAATGAAAACTCGGTGAGTAGCATTATTTTTGGAGAAGATTTCAATATTTTTTTTTTAACATTTACCGTAAATAGCATATTAAACGACCATGTGCTGTAAAATACGCTATTAATTCCATAAAAAATGGGGGTGGGCCATAACAAAGTTATAATTCGAGGCTGTTTAGGCCTAACGCCATTACGGATAATTCGGCGTTTATGCGATCATTCACGTACGTGAGCTGGGTTCGGCCTAGCAATAGAATATAAAGCAAATACAGTGGCGCCCTCTAGTGACAGTAATATCGTTAACCTTTACATCTTGCTCCCAGGAGCACGAGGACGTACCACATTTTTACTCAATAATTAAGAAGGCACGTGGCTTGTTTGTTTTGTTAAAAGATATTCCTTTACGCATTTTGTGTTAAAAGGTATTGTTTTGTGTGTACCTTTGGTTGCTACGAGCATGCGCTAAAGTGAACTCGATGGCGCATATGCTGCAGACTTCCGTTTGGTGGCAACCTATCTTAGTTTAAGTGGAGTCATCTGTTGACAGACCTTGGAAACTTTGAAAAATTGTTGCTTACTGTCAAGAGATGGCACCACCTAACAAATGTTCCCTTACTCGTGGTTTTAGGCGACGGTTTCAACATTGTGAGACCAAAAATCACGGCTAAGTACTTATCTTCTTCAGAACTACTGAGTTGTACAACCTAGTAATGAAATAAATGACAAATGACGAGCAGCACACAACATTTGCCATCGTTAGATCTTCAGTCTTTAGCAAACGCGCTCCGTAAAGGTACATTCCTCCCGGTTGGCTTTCCTGTATCCCTCGGTTTTGGAACATTACTTCAGGCGGGCGTAAATGTTGCAAAGGCATTCATTTTCCCATTTTTCCCCTTGTGAAAAACGGTTTTGTTAGCAAAACATATGTAAATGTTGCAAACGCTATTACGCGCAGGATGCTCGAATATAATAATGAGAGGGTTTGTCTTTTTAAGGTTAGGTTTCATTTCAAAATTGCACCTTTGATCGCATTCGTTAAGTCATAAATCTTTTTTTTTACATTAATCACTCGAAAAGAGCACCGCGTTTAAAAACTCAAAAACGCGTTGAGTTTTCGTTCGCTTTCGAAAAAAAAATTAATCTGAGTAGCTCTCAACTCGACGAGAGTCAGTGCGGACGCCATCTTGAATCGAAGATTTTGCTCTCCGGTTCGCCAACGAACGCCGAGTTCTTTTTACAAAAACCTCTTCGTTCCTCTAAACGAACGAACGAGAAGCTTCTCAGTGCCATCGAATGATAAATGATGAAAAAGAACGAGAGATAGTACGGAGAGAAGGAGAGTAGCAGGCTAGAAAACAACTACGAAGAACCCCCCAACCAAACCGCGCATGCGCATATACGCCTTATTCACCGTCAACGCCATCTGGCGTCAGATTAAAAAAATAGAAACAGAACGACCACTCACTCCTGGCTGGCGCATAAACCCTACACGGCTTGGATGCAAAACGGAGAAAAAAAGACCAGGTGCATGTTTATTTCTTTCACCTGCTACATGTGCATTGCCGTATCACGGTTGTTTGCCAATGATTATATCGAGACCAGACCATTTATTACCACACTCGAATCATGCTTTATTTCACAGGTAATCTGGAAAAAAAATTCTACATTGCCTGGTTTTTCACTTGCGAAAACTGTATTTACGAGCCTTCGTTTTATAACGGTAAACTTTTACCTCGTCGTTGTAAGATGTGAAACGATCGCTATCTAAGTTTAGAGATTTTAGATTTATAGTGTACGCATACGAAATATACACATCTTGAATAGGCCTACACGCGTGGAAAAGTTAGTTCTCTTTTAAGGGTAGGCTACTAAATATGTTTGAATGTTTTTCATTTTTTATCGAATTCCTTGATTTGTAAATAAAAAAAAAACCTACCATGTTTTGGATTGGTTTTAAAACTCAAATATGAAATTGTTGCGTTACTTTTTTTTTTTTTAAACGGACTCACTCAAAGAGGTGGGAGTAAGGTTATCTGACTTAATTAATTTTCTGTTAGGGAACGTTTTCCAGACCACGTGTAAAACCTAATCCGATGATTTTGACTTACGTCTTCTCTCCCCCCCCTCACCAGTCCAAATACTGTAATCGTAAAACGTCACTTTAACAGCCAATCGAGGAGCCATGTCGAAACATTCAGAAGACAGTTTTTTGCTGCACTGTAAACTTTGTATTGAATTAATTAATACGTGTACAGATGGCAACTGAAGAACTTGCAGATGGCTACCATTCTATGTGCTCCCACAAATATTCAATAAAGTGCGGCTACAAATGTCTATCTCACGAGTATTTTCAATAGAGCACCATAAACTTGTAGACGAGCATGAACATACCGTTTCCTTGTATGGATATCAGCAATAACGTAATAGGAAGTTACACATCAAGTTTACAAGTCTGCTTGCATGATCCAAGTAATTTTTGAATTCAATTGGATTCTGGTGATACAGCTGCTAAAAGCAGGTGGTAGTTTGGCCTGAACAAGTGGCCATGCAGATGCACATATTACGAATGCACTGCGGTAAATTGGCGTCGACGAAGAATATAGCACAAAACCTGCAAGTGTTTTGAAATTGAACATCAGATATATCCCTTCTTCAAAACGTGTACACAATGTTTAAACTAAAACTTTGTAGTGAAAGCATTGGAAATTTCAAATATCACCACTGTTCAAACTCTCGCTTAGAAGGTCGCACACATCATGAAGGAATATTTGTTTTCAATTATCCTAACCTCATTTAGTGAAACTTTTCATAAAGACATTTAATTTAATTACAATTTTTTTAAATACATTTCTTGGAGCCTTAAGTAATCTGAAGCAAATTAATAATACTGTGATGTTTGTTACGGGCCAATTAGGTAACTGATACGATGCCATAAAATGAACTTTGTAAAACATCTAGGTACATCTAACGTACCGCTTTTTCCACGCAGATTCGCCGCATATTTTTTTTAAAGTAATAATACGTTTATTGCTTAAATTGCTCGAAGTTAAACTAATAACTTATGTGAACTGCAATAAAAACACATAATACAATATTTAAAAAATAATAAAATAAATACCATATATGTACATGAATAGATAAAATATTATATACAATTTGTGTGTGGACTGTCACTAGTGTTAGTTTTATTAGGTTTTATAACTTTTTATAAGTGCATCTTTTAGTTGTCTTTTTTTAATTCATGGAAATGTAACATTTTTTTTTTAGTTTGTTAAGTGTGCATGATGTATAATAATCTTGTACGATATGTATATTGTTCCCACAGGGTAGTTTACATCTTTATTACGATATTCTTAAACGTAAACATTTTGGTTTATATGCACTTAGTAATAATTGTTAAATATTACGATGTGGTCTCTTAATTCTGTTATTAATAATAATTTTACATTAAAAAATTTTTTTTCAATTTATTGTGTCAAAATTAGCACTACATGAACTACATTGTAGTAGTTGTATATGAAATGCAAAGAAATTAAGATTACATGGTGTGGTTACAGAAAAAGAAAAAAGCATATCACAATACAATTATAGTACAATTAGCAATATAAGAAAAAAACGAACTTAATGAAAACAAATTATGAAAAAACACATGATTAAGTACCAGACTACAAATAATAAATGGAAATTCAAGTTTATTGCGTGATCATCCAACCTTTTAATTGTTTTTTTTAAGTAGAACATTTATCAATAAAAAAAAATAATAATAACAATATGATGTTTGTTGACGGCAGTTGACAACTAATGCTTGTGTAGACGAATCAGCTCAATTTCGAACTAGAATCCACCACGAGCCACGACTGTTTACCGTGACGTCATCATGAGACGGCCACTGACGAACGAGAATGGTGGATCTTTGACCGTCTGAGTGGACTAGCTCAGTCACGTGATATGCGCGTCACGACAGACAACCGTGGTGCGTGGTTTAGACGTTTTGAAGGGGGGAAAAGTAGAGTAAAGAGGAAGGGGCAATCCGGGATTCGAACCGGGAAACCTCCGATCACGGAGGGGAGCAAGGACGGGAGGAGATAATGTCCAGATTAAATCCCACAGTCGCTGAAGCAGCATGGTAGACTCTCACACTATACTTTGTTTCACATTATGTTTGCAGGAAACTGACTGTATGACGCCACGTTTCCTTGCACTACGAGTGCAAAAACATGTGGATATAATACTTGTAGACTAGTACACAGTTACTGTTTATAGTCTACGAGTGGGATATTTACATGTTTTTTGCACTCGTAGTGGAAGGATACGTGGCGTCATACAGTCAGTTCCCTGCAGTTCCTGCTTTTAAGAAACAACAAACATTTAAGAAATGAGACTAATTTTCAGAGGTACATGATTGACATCTTGAAATTTCAAACTAGCTCGGTTCTAGAGATCATGGCAGTGCCGAGCAAATGTACCCAGACTACGATACAGTACGTTTCAGTCGGTAAATTATTGGTGCTCACCACAACTTTAGCAACGTGACTTTGCTTCCATTTCGTACAAAAAAAAAACAACATAAGGGTGCATTTGCGCAACGACTCGCCTTTGCATTCACGCAGCTAAAAGCTAGAAATCATCTGAAATTCCGACATGGCGGCTGTTTTAGCTCTGCCGGCTCGCAACGAAAACACTCAATAATGCGAGTTGAGAAGCGACTGGGAAAAATTACGTCAGGAAGCATTCTTTATCTTATTGTCACGGATTATAAGACTAAAACATTTACTCAAACGACGTCGGATTTAGCTAATCAAGGTAGCGTTGTTACCATGGCAACGACAACTTTGCCATTGCGATTAAATTATAGCTGCGAAATGCAAAGGCGAGTCGTTGTGTAAAACGCTCCCTAATTCTGGAACAGTTCTATAGAGCAGTGACACGACGTAGCATTATTGTATATAATTCTATGCTGGAGCCTTTAAGGGGTTAGCTGCAAGGGGCACTGCAGAGAGAAACAGAAGGGCGTCATACTGAAGCCGATGCTGTGAAAAGTGATTTCTTAGACCTAACACGCGCGATTTTTGTTGTTGGATAAAACAACGGTATTTTAAGCCTAAGAAATCCGCTCTTCCGTTGTTTTTCCCTCCATTTTTATGTATAGTGCACCTTGTAGTTATGCCCTCTAAAACCCATACTGGTGCCAATCTGGTGCCAATATGGCGGCAAATGTCACTGCTCTATAGCTAAAAGCTTGCAGGTTGCGGCATTTTTTTCTCGAAGCTATGGATCCTTCGTGTTCTTTTCCAACTTTAAATGCACAGGCTTTTAAATCTTTGTAGGGGTAGTTAGTTATGTGTGCAGCCTAAACGTCTTACACGAGGGAAAGAAAAATTAAAACCAACGTTTACGTACGTTTGCTGTGAAACTCAGCCACATAAGAAAGTCAACACGGAAATAAGCACCTTTGACTTCAGGGTGGCTTCGGAACGCCAAAAAAAGCATCGGCGATGTGAATGGGGTTTTACATAACATTAATTCAATCAAATCAACAGTAAAAAATAGAAAGTTACGTAACGGATATGACGTACTCGAGCACGGCACCAGAAAGGTCTCTCAAAACACTTTTCATTCTTTGTTTTAAATTGTCGGTTTTGAAAGAGAAATCCACTCCTATATGCTGCACATGCTGACACGAGCTCTTTTTTCCGGCACGCTACCTCGGTTACACGTCGGCGCGAACGCACTTAATAATGCCAACTGGACTAACAGCTGCTTTCATTAATCGCCCACGCAAACCGATTTAATCGTTTAAACTTCCCGGAAAACTCGATGAAACAGACCAAAAAAAAAAAAAAAA